>JANVCF010181091.1:0-11018 GCA_025388745.1 Hydrozoanthus gracilis
CAAAAACGAAATTATTTGCTTGCCACCCCGGCCACGTTAGATATTTAGCAAGTTTACTTAGCTTTTCTCACGTGACGTTCATGGCGGCCAGACGTGTTTCTGAAAGCTCCTGCCTAGCTATCGATCCAAGAGAACGACTTAACTTAACTTAATCGGGGGTGGATGCGGAATCTTTTCAGTATGATAGTTCGTGATTCCCAGATATTTTTCGATCAACGATTAATGAATCATTTATAGAGTTTCTTCATGATTAATGAAAACAAAAATTCAAGATTCATGATTCTTTTATTTTTTGTCCATGATTCATGATTCACAGCCTGCGAGATGATGTTATTCATGATTCACTTTTTTTTAGCCGTGATTCATGATTCAAGATTTCGCTTCCACCCCCGAACTTAAACACAAATTAGCCGAGGGTTGAAAAGATCTGGGTACGAAATTTCCCTTTGTCTACACAATTGAAAGTTGCTGCTTTTCACAACAGCAACGGAAGTTTCTTAATCAAAGCTGTTAAGCAGAATTTCACTTTTTAATTTAAATCTTAAATTAGTTTTGTGCAAAAGCTTTATTTAATAAATGCTAAATGTATTGAAAACAGAGTTTTACGAACTCCTGAAGATGTTGTGAAGCCAAGTTTTAATTCGATTTGCTTAATGTGAAACTGCTTTCTATCATGTTCGTTTCTTTGTCTTAATTTGTATCCAAGTTGCAGCCTGCGAGCTTTTTCAGCTTCCCTTTCTGTCCCACCCCCTCCGGCCCCAGTTAACGAACAGTAAGAGAATCTCTATATCATTAGCACGCATGCGAACATGCGCAACGCTGCTGAATTTTACATCACCGAAAGGATCTACACGCTTAACGCCTACATTTTAGCTTGTTTAGCTAAAATATAATCTAAGTTTAATTATTTTATTTTGCTAACATATTTATGTTTCTCTAGACATTTTCTTTTACTGTTTGTACTGTCATTCCTAAATTAACAATCGCTCTTTCCTACTTACGTCAATAACAGCGTATACAAAACCTGCACTGACATCTTAGACGACACCGAGCTCAAAGAATTTCTCAAGGAGGCTTCTCAAAAGGTATCGTAATTCAAACATGAAATACATAAACTTTTCATAAAAAGAAGGCCTAGTGCGTTAACCAGTAAGTGCAGTGAGTTGATTTTTACTAAATCCTTTGTCGAGCCCAATTGGATAATTAGGCAAGCACTTGTCTCCGGTTTCCGTAGTGCTTAGTCCCCCTGCAGCCTCCGGCTAGGTTACATAGCTCGCACTTTGTGCTATCGAAATGCGAAAAGCCGTAACTATAACGCTGCTGTCACAGTAACGACCGCAGGCATTACGAAGTTTTTCTCTCCGCCTGACATTTTGTAAAAAGGAGGTCACTCCCTTTATTGGGTTTGGTAGGTTTTACCGTCGGATTTCTTTAGGGTTAAAAATTGCCTGTCCGGTGTCGAGGTCCCCGGTTACCCAGTTCCGTGTTTTACTTAATGTGCGTACTATCAAGAAATTAAGACAAAATCCTTTGGTTATATCCTTTCGTTCTATTACTGCATACTCAGCGCAATATGAGTGGATTTAAAGCCAAACTGCTAGCTATCCAGGCAAATTTTTTCAGGTTTCAATAGGTATTTTTTAGGGCGGTAATCTTAAAACCGAGAAGCATTTCTTTTTAAGGGTTATCTAGGGACTTTTCCAACGGTCATCCCTACCCTTTTGACCCTAAAGTATCCCCCGGCAGCAACCGGCAGAAAAGGGAAAACAAAAAACCTTTCAGAGAAATTAACACGTTCCACCTTTTCCTCGCTCGAACTGAAACAAAGATGTGCAGATATAATAGGTCTACCGGGGAAAGAGTTTGACCACAATGTTTTTCAGTAGCTCAAGCTGGCCGTAAAGAAAAGAGTTTGACCACAATGTTTTTCAGTAGCTCAAGCTGGCCACTACTGCTTTGGAAAAGCGAGTGAAAATCCAAAAGGCGCAATGGAAAATAAGGGTTGTTACAACCTTTATCACACAGCAAACACGGATAATACAACAAGCCTTTCTAGAGGCGATCATGCACTAGAATTGAATCTGCTTGATTCTTCATAGCTTTTCTTACGTTTTTCTCGGAAGTACTTCACGGCCAGCGCCGATAAAACTCTCACGTTTCATGCATGATATTACTTTCAGGAAAAGCGAAATAAGCAAACTCTTGATGACAATTTCGTAAAAAGAATGTCTTCAGAGAAAAGGAACTAAAATAGCAGCCACTCCGTGAGGAAATTAGCGTTAGTCGTTTGCTCGATGCAGCAACTGCAGCTCGACTTTTGTGGCTAGTCTAGAATGTAGAAGTTCATAAAACTTTTCTCTTCCTCCCAAAAAAATTTAACTGAATAGATTTTTTTTACAAATATATGGTAAATATTACTGTGCGTACGGCCTTGATTTCATGTTCATGAGAGCGCGCGACTGGAAGTTAAAAACCAACTTCCGCTGTATCAAGCTTCTGTTCTTTTAAAATAAATTCTTAACCGCTCGTTCTTTACTGGAAAATCTTAGGCCTCGGTCGCGTGGTAAAAATCTCGCTAGCTCTCGGTCTTAGAATTCTCAGTAAAGATCTTGCTATCGGCTAATAACTATTTAATATATGCAGCTAAGTCGACTGGAACAAGAAAGGTAAACTGTCTTGCTCAAATTAAGACACAACACAGTGAACTGATTTGGTCCATGTATCACCGCTAAACGTAATAACAACAATGCAATACAAACGCTAAATGTAAAAAAAGATCAACACTAAATGTAATAAAATTTGTCAACGGTAAATGTATTTACAGTTATATACAGCTGAGTCGACTGGAACAAGTCGGATAAAGTGTCTTGGTAAAGGAAACAACACAGTGAACTGATCGGGGCTCGAATTTATACACGGGTTCAAACACGCTAACTGTTCTGCCTCTGCGCCGCCGTGCAATGAGTTGGTTCATAAAGTTAGATGTTCGGTTGGTTGAATCTACGTCGTGTAGAGTTTTAGCGTGCTGACATTTCTACTGTTCTTTAAACGTTTTATTCTTTAAGAGCTAACAATCAAAATATCAGCACACTTAGTTTGCTCGCTCAGCATAGATTTGACACTCGTTTAAAGGTTGCTGGGCCGTCAGTTGACGTTACCAAGTCATTAAGGATAATGACAACATGGGATAGCTACTAGGGGTTGTAACTTCATTATTCTTTACTAAAAACACTTTCTATTGGAACAGGTGAAAGACTTCCCCCCTGAAATAAAAGAAAAGCGGGAGTTGGTAGAAATGCTGACAAGGTGGATATCCCAGAGTTCATTGCAGCACGCAGCAGTCAGTTAACCGTTGATAGACTACGCCACCTTCACCCCCTTGGGACCAACCAAACTTTACAGTGATAGCAGCAAGAACTATGCCTTTGGGTATCACAACTTCTCCAACGCAAATATATCAGCGGTAGGTTGTTTGAAAAAAATGATAGTAGATTTTAAATACAAAGCCATTCACCTAAACGACCCATTCAGTCATCAATGTATGTTAAAATAATTAAAAATTTCAAAATCCTCAGGATTATTACAGATAAGAATATAAATTGAGAAAAACATGTAGAGAGAAAATTTGATAAAAAACATCATCTGGTTTGGCGCGCTAAAGCGAGTATATGTTCTTTTGTTTCACAGATTACTGCATGGGAAATCTCTAAGCACGGATTGAGGCAAATTTTTGTTACTGCAGTCCAGTTTGCCATTTAATTAGTTGTAAATTGATTGAAAAGTTAAAAAAAATGAATAAGAAATCGCGCCACCGAAATAATAAAAAAATCAGATTTTAAGTCTAGATCAGCCATCCTTTGACAGCTTCTACAAAGGGAAGACCTCTGCACTAGAATGTCTAAGCATTTAGACAGATGGCGATGTTCAAAACAATGAATGGTCACTTTCCTCATACTTGAAAGACCTGTTTCTAACCATGGACCTAAATGTGAAACAAGGAACCAAGAAATAAATTAGGGCTTCCCAAATCCAGATTAGTCTTTTTCAATTCGAAGGATCAATCACCTGAGGCCCGATCTTTTACTAATAAATAAGGAAAACAACTAATAAATAAGGAAAACAAAAAAGCTTTCGTTGTAGAAGTCTAAATTCCTTCGATCGATTTCTCGACTCGTGTTTCCAACTTAATTTCAAAAGCTGCGTAGAGCTTTGTAACAATTGTAACGAATTAGAGTATCATACTATGATCATTGTCCTTATCTAGGTTCTCTAGGATTTTTCCTTATAACAAGTTTGTAAATGGTGTCATATTGATAGGCCTACCAACATCGAAGGCAAAGACAATTGCAAAGTGTGTATCAGTTAGTGCTCAGATTGAATTGTACCTCAGTTGGTCTAACAGCAGTTTATATACATACGAACTGGTTAGGAAAAGATTGTTGTATGTCTTTGTTCGCCATTTTCTGTTGTTTTCTGGTCTTGATCCTGCACAAAACGTCCAGAAAACACATGTGTCACGTAGCAAACTTTAGGGTTGGTTAAAACATTCTCTTTTAAGATCTTTTGTTTGACCACGCTGTGTGCTTTTGTTCAAAAGTTCTTTGTTTTGGAACTGATATATAGCTCAATGTAACCATCAATTAACTCTCCTAGTTTCCCTTTCGTGAAGAGAACATCTTGGTCTTCGGTGTTTGCTGTTGGTCGAGTTTTCTGTGGACGTTTGGAAAGTAGTACGGAAAACCGACTACAACCAGCAGAAACAGGAAGCAAGACCGCACTAATCACCGAGGCCACAGTTCTAAATCAACTTTTGGCGAGCCAGTCGTTTGTCGGCCTATATAGGCCGTACGGTAAACGATCCCGTGTACCTCGAAGACGAAATAAAGTTCAACAGTCAATAATTCGACAATGAGTCGTTACACATGCAAAAGCTTTTGAATTGCAAATCAACAATATTCTCATTAACACCTGAAACCAAGAAATTGGAAGGTCACCGTTCGTTCAACATAAAACAAAGTATCTTTGTAAATCCTTTGTATTTTTCTTTTAAGGTTTGCCGGCTTTCCTAATCAGTCGTACAATACAGTGCATAAGAATGCTACACCATGTAAATAACTGGTTTGCATTGTACCAATAAGAACGATCGATATGTATGTAGTTCCGTACAGTCTAACGTAGTTGTATTAATTCAAGATAACGACGTGCAACGTTTTACAATTCTGTGCAACGTAGTGTTACGACGTGTCATGTAATGTGTAATTCCGTGCAATGGAGTGCAATGCTGTGCAACCCAATGCAGTATACTTAATTCTCTCCAATGTAATATGATACCATGCAAAACAATGTAATCCTGTGCAACTTAATGTAATGATGTTTAATATGCTGTAATGATGGGCAATCTTATGGTTGTGCAACGTAGTGTTATGCTGTGCAACTGAATGTAGAGCCGTGCTATTTAATGTTATCCAATAAAACAGAATTTATTGGAATGCAATGTCGTTGTCTTAGTCAAAGCCCATAGCAAACATAAAATGGTTTTGATGTCTAACAGCATTTTCTTTTGCCGTTTCAATGCAGACGCAATCCGCATTAGGTATAGCGCTCAGTTCACTTCGCTACGACAGCCTCTTTGATTACAGCGGTGAAATGGAGGATCCTGCTGCAAGGGAGCTTGTGTACAAACACCACTGCAGCCTTGTTAATACATACCAGCCATTACTGGAGCAGAGGAACCAGGATCGGCTCAAAGGAGGCCATCTGACTTACCCTTACCTTATACCGCGTTGGCTTCCCAATGGTGTTCAATCGTAAGTAAAGCTACAAAATATTAACACATATTAGCCTTACTAGTTCTGATAACATCCTCTGCATATAAACGGCCTTGGTAAAACCTGTACTATTGTTTATTTGCAAAGCAGCAGGTTGTTTATGAAATCTAAATGTAAACCGTCCTCAACAAGAAAAGATTTGCTTGTTAACTATCGTTTACTATACAATAAACATTTATCTTTCGTTGTGCTGGAACAAAGTGGTATAGTTTTTTTGTGTAAAAAAACCTGTATATAATATAAGTTTTCTCAACCTTGCTAGCCCAGTCGGTAAGGCGCCAGTCTATCGTGCGGGAGGCCCGTGCGATTGCTGGTGTTGAACCTTCATTCAGGCTCTTAAAATAACTGACTGACAAGAACGTGATGCCTTTAAATCTGACATCTGCAAAGGTTATACCTTTGCGTTTTCTTGGAAAAGGACGTTAGATCGGCCCAGTCTCTCTATCGATCTCCTATCGGCGGAATAAAAGAGGCCGCAACGCCTGTTGAAAAAGAGTAGGGTGATTTCCGTTGTCATGACCTGTCAACAATTAACTGAAGGCAGCTCCCAATGAATATCAGTGTGATCCGTTCATACCTGACTATCAATGAACAACAACATATTAGTTTTTAAGCAGGTAATTGGGAGCTCCCAGTTTTAGCCTACTGTTTTGTATTTGTATCTCGGGTGAATGTCTTACGTTTTGACAACCAATGGAAAGAGACCAGCTACTGGCTCTGGGACTGGTTGAAAGGGAAAGATATTTGTCACAGATTATATTGTGAGGGAGCGCTAACAAGAGTTACAATGGTAACAACGTGATAGTTCTAGCTTTGCAGAAATTGAATAATATAAGAAGCTTCTTTCCTGAGGTGCATAGGATTGATAACACTTCTAGTTTACTCGTTACGATGACAAAAGAGACTAACGTTGGTTTTCCCCGTAATAAACTCGAAAGGAAGCGGGCCCCCAAAATACCACACCACAAGCACCACCGGGGATTGAGTCCCAGAGCTCTCTGCACGCTTGGTGTAAAGGATTACAACTTAAAACACTGACGGGGAAAAGCTCGCACAAAACGTGTGACCAAACACTGTTGCAAAATTTTAACTGGAAAAGCCGTTTTTATGTTTTTTAATCAACCAATTTTTATTGAATAACAAAAGAAAAACTTAGATTTCGAAGAATTTCTCTCTGGAAAAGTAAAAGGAGAGAGAAGACTGGCAATAAGTGCTCTCGGTGTAAAAGGTTTACGTTAATTTCTTGTTCTCAGTTTTCACTCTTGATTGAAACGGTACCTACCGGTAATCTTTTTTCTGTTCTTAAAATGAAAACTGAAAAGAGAAAAGAAAAGTTCTCTCAAATTTTCTTCTTGAAAGTATGAGGTTTAACTTTGGAAAAGACTAAACAGTTGTGTTTTCAATTGGAAAATTGGAAGTACTTGGCAAGACTTTAGAAGATGGAATTTTTCACACGTTATTACTGCGATAAGTTTCTATTCAGTGTGTGCTATAGGTTTCTTTTGTTAAAAAAACAGCTCCAATTCTTTGGACTCTCCAGCTAGGGTTTACTGGTCGATTTTGTATCAAAAACTGCGTGTATTAATTTATATCGCGTACTAAGATTGCTTTAAAAACTCAGTTGTTTTCTGTTTATGAATCTTGGAAGCAGAAACTAGTGTGTTTTGAAGGTTTTGCCATTCGGGATGAAATCTCTAAACACTTTGTGACATTGAAAATCTTAGCTAAACAAGCTAAGAAACAACAATACTAAGTGAACTGTGAAGTGAAGGGAACTGACACAAAGAAAGTTTCCTAATGTTTGATGTGTCTTTTATACCAGCAGCTCAGTTTGGGGTGTGAAAGGCCAATTAATATTACACGGAAAATTATTTGAACGGCAAAAAGAAAACCAAAATATTATTATTTTGTCTATTTTGTTTCTGCTTTGGCTATTTCTCTCTAGCACAAATGTCAAATTTTAATGTCTATTCCGTGTGCCCGCGACTTTAATATTACTAACAAGACATGATGACGTGTAATACTTTAAAGTTAGCAAAGCGGAGGGGTTGGGGCAGGGTTTGGTGCAAGGGTAATCTCTCTGCCTCCCATTCCTGAGGTCCCCTGGTTTGATATACCTGGCCTGGTCGAGGGTTAAATAATTGGGTGACTGCCTTTCCCGCTAAATTCCACTCACTTGCGGGTAAACTATAGAAAAGCGCCGTTCTATCCAATTGTTACGTATATCCTGTTTTACCGTGAAATGCACGCGATTTGCCGCGATTCAGTACATGTGTTCGCCGTGGAAAGAACGGTCGTCTTTTCCCACAGAGCAGGCAAAACACAATTTTTCGACTAGATCAGGTCCGGAAGTTGCTTGTGATTTTTTTATTTCTTCGTTTATTTAGCATGTATACATATGCCGACGAATTATACAGAAGCAATTATTATCGTTCTCATAACCGCCAAGTTAACGATTGTACTCTCGTGGTAGTCATTCAGAGTTCGCTGTTTCAGTTGGTACGAGAGGCCATGAAAATAAAATCGTAGTTGAAATTTAGTTTTCAACATTTTTCAGTTGGTACGTACGCGAATGAAACTATAGTATCACCACCCCCTGGGGTAAAAAGAAAAAAAGAAGTTTTGACGAGTTGTGGAGGCTATTATGAAGAAAAAATGATACTGTACTCAAATGCTCTGAAAGAGTTAGAAATATAGATTTCTTCATGGCTAGTGCTGGCGTATGGTATTTACGCACGCGTTTACTTTCACAAAACGAACGAGCTCACAAAGCCTCACTCGTTCGTTTTGTGAAAACAAACAAGTGCGTAAATACCGTACAAAAGCACTTGCCATGTTGAAATTTGTTTATTATATACACAGTGAGTATACAAATGTTGATACAAAACCAACGAGTGCGAAAAATCCCTTACAAAGTGTTCTCCATCAGTCCATGCTGTAATTTATTTATTTTATACATACTAAGATTTTTATATTGCTTTTATTTGTTCACCTTTAAACTGATTCGCTTTTATCATGTAAAAATATCATTGAATTCACAAAAACTATCAACCAGTTTGTTAAAGTGTTAATTGTTATGTTAAAATGCCCTCCGTGGAAAACTGCTCCAGTAAATGCTCCTGGTACAGGCACTGAACTTGAACTTTTCGTAAAAGAAGATTCACATTCGGTCACAGCTTTTGGAAAACTCTCCCCTTGAATATTTCATGTTGACACTTTATGTCCACTCAGGATCAATGACATTCTCATCAAGGCCTGCTTATTCAGTCATAGTTTTCGTCAAAGAAAGTTTGTTTACTTCTATTCCACTTGACTTTAACCAAAGTTTATCTGATGTTGAGGGACTCTTAGTGTGATTGATACCAAGATAAAATGGTGCACCACTATCCTTCATCGAGCTAGGTCTTTTCTCACAATAAACTTTGTAAACAAACACTGGATTTTTTCCGGCGAAGCGCTTGTATTAGAGAAAGCTTAAGGTTTAACTGCTCTGATGTTTCGAGGCTCGGCTCCGGTTCTCGTTTTCGTCTGCCTGTTGGAGTATTCCAAATATTCTGTGCCATTTATATCTTTAAGAAGCTGAACGTCTCCCCACCTCATATGACAATGTGCGTCGCAAACTCGCGATCTAAAGTGAATGGAGTTCATAAACCAGAGTGTGTTTAGCAAGGTCTCAGGATTTGAAATTCCAAGTGAGATCTTTTCGTATAAAATGTTTACTTCTTTGTCGGTTGTAGCTTCTTCTGCGTTTGGCTTGTTTCCTTTGCCGTTTTTCTCCAGTTCTTTGCTTCGAGCTTCCAAAGCTTGTCGCACTTAATCATAGAGTGTTGTACAGTGGTAAGGCCTCAGTCGAATTCATATGTTGTCTTGTCGCACTTGTTCAAACTCTTTGTCTTCAATAATATTACAACGATACTTGCCTGCTTTCAAGTGCCGGTTAAAGCTGCAAACTAGCCCTCTCAGGCTTGAAGGCTCGAAATCTTCGCCATCTTTTCGTCTAATAAATTCACTGATATAGCCATTTAGCTCTTCTGGTGGTATTTTCTCGACTTTTCTCGCTTCATTGGCTCTCAGAAACTCCTTCAGCAAAGTAACATCTCTTCTTGTTTTAGAAAGAGTGTTTTTGTTTTTTTGATCCTCGATAAACTGGTCGATAGGTTTGTCTAGCGACACAAATCTACTTGCATAACTTTTTAGCCATCTTGTAGCAGCGGGTCGAAAAATTCTTATAGTTCGTGAAAAGTTTGAGATAAAACTACAAAAAGCTCGAGTTCACTGAAATTATGTTGTGAAACAAGAGAGACGAAGCTGCTGAAAAACACGATGCACCTTGAAGATGCTTTGTGATTGGACGGAACACTTTCCTCATGTGTGAGAAAATCGTTTCGCCTCTCTGATTGGCTAAAAAAGCCGCGAACTGAATTTTCACATAACGAATTTTCTTAAGAAAATCTTAGTATTAATAAAATAATGGTGGATAAACGACTTGCAAACTAGTTTCAGAAACATTACTCGAAGCCGATTTATTCTATTATTGAAGTTGATACACGTCCACTCCGGAAAGGATTGGAAAATAACATTTAGTTATCTACAGCACATACTCTTGGAATAGGGAATCAGGTTGCTAATAATTTATCAAGAACCCCGAATCCCCATCTTAAGTGGAGTGTTACTGATAAAGTATTTCACAAGATATTGGAAAGTGTTTACAATTTATATGTTACCATAACATGTGTCTTTGAAAGCGCCCCTCTTTGCTATGGGCATAGATGTATTTACATTGAATTGAGCATCATTTAACTTTATGTGTTTCCCCCATTTGTACTTGTGGGACGTTGTCTACAAAAAATTAGGGTAGAAAGGTTAACTGATGTGGCCTACACAAATGTATGTTGTTTCTTTATTAAGCATGTTGATAAGTTTTTTTTGGTTAAAAGTTCTTGTATGGCAGCAAGGAAAGAGTTTGAAAAGGGTGTTGAGCTTGATATTTCCGTCTTGTTACTCTTTCTCCGTACTTCATAAAAAATATATGCAAAAGCTACGATATGTTTACATATATATTTCCCTATGTTGGATTAACTTTAGAAAAACAAATAAGTTTGCAAAGAATATATATTTGAAGACAAATAACAGGAAAAGGGTCTCGTGGAACTGACAGGAATCGAATAATTCAAAGAGCGAATCCAACTA
>JANVCF010181102.1:0-11018 GCA_025388745.1 Hydrozoanthus gracilis
TTGCAGCCAAATGTTCTCTGGAAAGTTTAACTTGGATGGCAAAAATTGAATCATGATTTAACTTGCATCCAGGCCTTAGCAGTCGAATCAGCCCAAACAGTTTTTTCTAGTCTTGAAACACTCTCCATGTTATCTAACTCGTAACAAAGTTCTTCTGTAGAGTCGAAATCCAGCGCTTTCTTTCACTCGCTATTTCTGCTAACTTTTACAAAAACGAGATGAAGACTAACGCGGGAATTTTTCTGACAAGATGAGGTAGTACGGAGTCTCGGCAGTCGCAGACATTATTACCACTAGGTTGGAAAATACCGTCATCTGGAACGGCTATAACTCGTTGGTTTTTATTGAATTTCTTTCGAATTTTGCGGCTTTGATACAAAAACCAACGCCACCTTTAGACTCTAAAAACATCTGTAGTATTAATAACCTTTCGCTTGCTAGGTTATGTTCTAGAAAGACTTTTAATTTTACTCGATCAATGTAAATTTGGTTTGAAAAGACATGCACCTGTTCAAAATGCTAAGCAGATTTAAGAAATGTAACGGTTATTAACCGTGAGCAGGTTGTATTTAAGAGTTGTTATGGTTACTAATGTCAAAAGTTTGAATATGTCACGGTCTTAATACGAAAAGCGAAATTCGGTAAAAATGGTAGGAAAAACTAAAGAAATAGTCCTAACGCTGAAGACTCGACTGTATATTTTGCGTGTTGTTTGAAGTGCGTGTCGTTTCTCAGTTTATGATTAAATAGTCAAGATAATGTCACTTGCTTCACTGCACTTTACTGAAAGGCGACTAGCCCAAAAAGGCAAAAGGAAGGTAGGTTTAGCCGAGCAGTTGTAGCTGAAGGCGTCTTCTGGTCCTATCCTATTCTCTGGAGGTACGCAAATGTTTGTTTTCATACCATTTTAACCCTCGATCTAACAAATTTGATGTAGCTAGCTTAGGCGTCCCCTTAATTTAACCGATTGTTACAGGGCTTGGCCGCAAATTTAGAGTACATCATCCAACCAACTAAGTCATTGTTCAGTAAGTGTAAACATCCTGTATATCTTTCTCGGTTTTTGTGCGGGATACCGTTTTTTCGTGTGCCGCCAATAATTATAATAGTGAATACAACAAACTGTTTCAAGGAATTAACAAGGAGAAACACTGTTTAGTGTGTTGTCAACATCTGGTAATTCCGGGTAAATTCTAAGTAAGTTGAGCATGTACATCAGCCAAGCACGCACAATTTTGTACCCTGCGGGTACCTGTCGTATGATGTATCTTCGGGTAACACTGAACAGGAAGAGAAGACTAAAAATATAAAAAGAAAGGGGAAAACTAGGGGATCGTCTGTTTCATTAACTCCTCGACACAAGCCTTGCAATTGCTTGCGGTCAAGTCAGTTAAGAGTACGATTCCAGCGACCGAGCACAGGATGTGACGTGGATGTCCGGACACGTGTGTGAAGGGTGGTAGTACTGATTTTCCGTACTGGTATATCATTTAATTTCCACGAGGCTGAAGAGTGCGCTTAAAGACTTCCTGTTTTCGTGTTTTACTCAAAAAGAAATTAGTAAACCAAAAAACTCGCAAACCTGATCGTTGCGCAGCAAAGGCATTTTTGGATGGTTGCCATGCAGGCTTTTTTCGCTCAGTGCAAATATGTTTATAGTAAGTGTAAGGGGGAATTATATGGCGTTGTAAGCAACCGCAGTGACTCGTTAGGTAGTAGCCAGGAAAGTTCCTCAGTTATTTCAATGGTGGACATTCTTCACGGAGATGTTACACTGTTAGAAGCTAGCGACGCCTCTTTTTCTCTATTTTACTATACAGTTGCTATGTGACTTTTCCTTTGTAACACCGCATTAAAAACTCAACTCAAAAGCATCTAATCATATCTGAGCTTTCCATAAGTTCTCTCTTACTGAGATAACTTAGTGTACTAGCGGCTCACATTAAAGACAGATCTTGATAGCTTGCGAAACCAATTAAAACTGATTACAGAACCTTCTCGAAACTCTTGAACTGTTAATTGATCGTCAAATGAGTTTGCAAGTTTCCATTGAAGCTTAAAGATAAGGCAACCATGACTTACTGTCATAAACATTTCAGTGCTGTCAAAATGTTTCCCAAATTATTTATGATGATAAAGGGTAAATGTAAAACTTTTTGTACTGTGTAATTTGTGCTGTTACAGTAGTAAAACGTTATCAATAAATTCGCAGTATTTTGCGATCATTCGGCTGACAGCAACAAGGCGGATTGCTTAGAGGCGAACACAGAAACCACAAACTTGAGGTAGTTGTCGTGAAAATGTTTTATCTCCGTAAAGCTTTCCAGCCCTCTCAAGTACGCTTCCCTGTGTTTGCTTGTCCAACCCTTGTTTAGTTGCACTTCTTTTATGAAAAGACGTTTTATTTTGAACCAAAGATGAATGCTCTTAACTATTTTGGGAATTTTTCGAAATATTCTTGATACAATTGTACATTTTTAGTGTGCACGCTTATAAGAACATATTTATATGAACAACAATGTACAAACAAATTTTCTTCTTCCTCAAGCGCAAAACTTCTGAAACCTTATTAAAGCTACAAGGAAACCGAATGAATGATTCCATGATTTATGACCATAGTTCTCGGCCATTTCTCAGCATCGGTTGGTTCTTGGTATGTTGTTTTAAAATTCTTGCCAATTTTCTGCTTGACGGTTCTTAATTCAGCTATTCTTCTTCAAAAAGATTTTTATAAAAAGATGAGTGCATTGCAGAAAATTTTTTGTAACTATTACATGTGCAAGACTACAACTAACCTTAGGGAAGCCCCATTGAGGACTACAGTGGGTTTTTTAAATCTAGCTCTCAAAATCTGAAATACCTAAAAAAGGTTTTTCAACACGGCCTCGGTGTCTTTCAACAATGGTGCACTAGTTGTACAATAGCAGGGTAACGCGCGAGCGAGCTCCTAGAAAACACCGCCGCGACACTAACCTCGTGATCACAATCTATTTAACGTTGGAAACATAAACGTTACCTTTCCTTTGAAAAATGTATCAAAACGGTATAAGTAAAATTCTGTGGTTTTTAAGTTTTACTGTTCGTAAGATTACATATTTATAAATTTTATAACTTGTTTATTGTCGCTCTTGAGCATAGCGCGCGACAGAACTTTAGTCGCTCTGGATTTAACAAGATTGGCACAAGTAGCAACTGAGGAGTTGTAACATAACTAGAATATTTATTTCAGCAGTTTCTACTCGCTTCATGCACTATTTTCAAGACCTGCTGTTTTAGGTTTATAAGCACAATATTATTTTTAGTACTAACATTTTTTCCGGCATTGCCTACAACCCTAACAAAATCTTCGAGAGTTACGAAGTCTCCACTTCGTGACTGATAACCCAAGTAATTGGCTTATTGTATTTGATAGCTGTTTACAAGCACTAACATTTTATTCTTTCTTCTTATCTTTTTACAGTAAAAAAACTCGACCATGAAAGTGTCTATGACGCTTTGCCTTCTCACCGTACTGTTGTTTGTTGCACCGCAGTTGGGGACTGTCACAGGTAATTTGTCTGCTATTAAGAATAATTACAGTTTATTCAAATACATCGTATATTTGGTGATAAAAGGAGGCGGCATGGCAGAACGAAGAGTAAATTTTTGCTGCGATTAAGCGCGCATTACTTGTCACAAGCTTAAAGCAGTCTCAATACAGAACATGCTCCGCAGTTCCTTACAGCATTTGTAAGCAACATTGCCTCTGTCTGTCACTTATCCCATCTGGTCCGAAAACACAAGAATTTATACTCAACTTAATATATACTTGTTATGCAATGCTTTCGAGTGGGATACCGTGGAATATGCCACGCGTCACTTGTTTTTTTTTTCGTATACACACAAGCCTTTTCCCATATCTTGAAAAATACAAAAAGTGCATAAAATATTAATATTATACGCGCTCTCCTGGAAAAAAAGCTCAACAAACGGAAATCTGATTCAAAACAATGAATTCTACCTAGTTATATTGCCTCAGATTACAAGGGATAGCATTATGCATGAGCAGATCAGTGCTTTGCGTATGAAAGCGCAGAAAGGTCGTCTTTCTCCAAAGACAAGCAAAAAGTGAAAAGTTTAAAGGAATTATTGCAGAATCTTGGAGTATAAGTACTCTCACTGCAAAGAAACGAATCAGGAAGGAGAAGATCCTGACTCTAACTAAAATTTTGAGCAAAACAAAGCTATTGACAAGCACAATGACCCGAGCCAAACTATGATTGGTTCGAGGATCAAACTGAGCGAAATGGCGATTGAAATAAACGATCACTTAAACGGCGTGACAAAGAAGCTGCATCGTCAGAAGACAAACCACCGCTTTCAAAAAAGGCTACGGGGACACTGAGTTCTTGTGCAAAGCCCCAGAAAACAAGCGGCAAACCTCAAATTACGGGCACAAGGACGCCAAAGGCTCCGGCAAAAAGAACGGTAAAACAGGCGCAAACTCTAGGAAACCAGCAAGTTGGTGCTTAGGATCGGAAGGTTTTAGCAGATATGTTGACTTAGTCAACCTTTGCAGAATCCATCTCTGGTTTTAGTTCAAAATAAACGGCCAAACAGAGAACCATTTTTGTCCTCATCGGAGTTTGACTCTGAAAGCGACATCCAAGATGGCGGCGCCGGCGCCTCGTGTAGAGCAACTGACGAGCGCGGAAGAAACTCAACGAGCCGAAATATGGCCTTAAAAAAGGCTTTTCTGGCAGAAATTTACAGAAAAGCTTGAGCTAGGTGAAGAAAAGCGATCGGAGTTGGAGGTCCAGCTAGCCAGCGTAGTGGATTTATAAACTCCTATATAAAAAACAGGATGAAGACCACGTCACAGCTCTCAAGAAGCATTATGTGACAGAGACTCGTGTAAAACCCCCCTATTTGGAACAACCTTGGGGAAACAGAAAGATCAGGGGATATTAAGCTCCAGAAAGTGGAGAAACTGCTAATAAAATCCATAATAGCAGTAGCAACTGTGGCAAATGATATTTCTGTGGCTGAAAAGAATGTTGGTTCTGATGAAAGAAAAGTTTCTGCGACAGGAAAGCTTGCAGATCGAGAGAAATTAATGGATGCACTAGCTATGCTTGCTTCTGCCAATCTGGAAGTGAATTTTCGAGGGTGAGAGGCCTTGAAGCCTGAAATTGCATCCAAGCTTTAGGCACTTATGCAACCCATTCTAACCCCATCACATCACAATTACTTTGGATGATTTGCCTAAAGCAGTCAAAGACATCACTGATGAGCACTAATAAAATCAGCAACAGGCTCAAGTCCGCCAAAAAGCCCAACAACAGTTCAAGGGACAACTCCTGGGGGACTGGGGGGAGGGAGGTTTTCTATGTTAATAATATAACCACACTGCCGAGTTCCTTTGGTAGTCATTTCTTTTTAATACAAAAATACCCCAGCAACCTATACATTTCTGGAAAGAAGAGATTCTATTCTTTAATAATCTGCTTAAGAAGGATACCCTTTCTTCAGCCCTGGCACTGGTCAAACAAAACTGTTTTATGGCATCAGTAGACTTAAAGGATGCCTACTACACAATAAAAGTGGCCCCAGAATACAGCCCATACCTAAGGTTTGAGTGGGGTGGAAAAGTCCTACAGTACACTGCTTCCCCAATGGGCTCTCCTCTGCTCCTAGATATTTTACTAAAATCTTAAAGCCTATTTACAGCACTCTCAGGAAAATGGGACATATCAATATTGGCTATATTGATGACTTTTATCTTCAAGGGGAATCATTTGTAGAATGTCAGAGTAATATTGCTAGCACCATCGAAATTTTTGAAAGCCTGGGTTTTGTTATAAACAGAGAGAAATCGATCCTTGAACGTACCCATGAAATAAGTACTGTGTAAAAGTTTAAAAATTTTTATCAGTATTATTATCATCATTATTATTATTATTATTATTATTATTATTATTATTATTATTATTAATAAGCGTAACACAACAAGCTAAGAGTGAATTGCAATTATGGATAAATAATGTTGAAAGAACCTCAAACCCAATATGCAGGGGAAGCTTTGATGTTGAACTTAGATGTGATGCCTCCGAAAAAAGTTGGGGGGCAAAGCTGGAGCTTTTAGCCATAAAACTTGCTTTGCAATCTTTCTCACATGAAGTCCAAGGGAAACATGTTAAAGTTCTCTCGGATAACACAACTGCAGTCTGCTACATCAATGCCATGGGGAGTACACGATCCCGAGACTGTAATGCTATTGCAGTAGACATTTGGTCATGGTGCATTAAGGAAGATGTGTGGCTAACACCTTCCAGGGATGGAGAATGTAGCAGCAGACAGGTAAAGTAGAGATCATAATGAGACAACAGAAAAGCCCTTGAGTAGCAACATTTTTTATTCATCAATGCACTTGTGGGGACTCCCTGGCATTGATCTCTTTGCCTCCAGAGCAACACCAAATTGTCATTGTTTATTTCATAGAAGCCAGACCCCATGGCCTAAATGTATAGATGCCCTTACAGTGAACTGGAATTCATGGAGATTTCATTGTTTTCCTCCCTTTGCTTTAATCTCCTGGTGCTTGAGGAAGTTAGAACAAGAGGAAGCAGAGGCAGTTTTTGTGTGTCCTCAGTGGCCAACTCAGTGTTCGTGGCCACAGATCTATACTGCGACTGACATCTGATCAGCCAGTCATATTACCACAGACCCCAGACCTACTTACCCTGCCGAACTCAATGAAGCTGCACCCACTTCGGAAGAAGCTGATACTGATAGCATGCTACCTATCCGAAAATCCTTTCAAGCAAAGGGAATTTTAGGGAAAGATTGTGAACTGCTCCTCATCTTGGCGACCATCAACATAAAAGCAGTACAAAAGGATTCATTAAAAAATGGACAAACGTTTGTGTTAAGAGACAGGTTTAAAACCAGCTTTATCCTTCTTTAGGAAAAGTACTTTATTTTTTCACTGATTTATATCAGGACTTTCGCATAGTAAGGTAAACACAACCTGGAGTGCCCTTTCAGCATAAAATACCTTAGGTGATGGTGTGAGCGTAGTAAAGCATCCCCTTGTTTCAAGATTGTTAAAAGTTGTTTTTCAAAGCAGGCCACCAACACCACGATACAACTCCATCTGGTAAGTCTCAGTTGTACTGCGCTACTTGAAGTCCTTTTCCCCAGTAGACAAAATGGCCCTTAAGGACTTGAGACTAAAGTTATCAACCCTTGCCTTGTTAGTGTCAAGGCAGAAAGGTCAAACAACTCACATGTTAAACATTTGTTATATGAAAGTTTATCAAGATTGTTATGTTTTTCATATCCCAGAGAAAACAAAGCAGATTAGACCAGGGTTATTGATTGAACCAGTCGAGTTCAAGCCTTATGCCAGGGACAGTGCTCTGTGCATTGTAACTACTCTAAAGGAACATTTGAGTAGGACCTCAGACCTTAGGGTACGGAGGGTCAACTGTTGGTCAGTTATAACAGGCCTCATAAGAAAGTAAGCCGGGACACTTTAAGTAGATGGGTTAAGCATGTGCCTTCAGAAGCAGGAGTAGACACACCTACTTTCAAACCCAATAGTACTAGAGCTGTTGCTCTTCAGCAGCAAAGTCTGTTTCACTTAGTTTAGAGGACATAATGGTAAAAGCAGGTTGGTCAAGTGAATGCACTTTTGCTAGGTTTTTTAACAATTAAACCTATATTGTTAAGGAAAACCAGTTCGCAAACCATGTCCTCGTATTGCAACATAGTTGAGTCAGTTTACTGGCACTGTATATTGTAACAAACAATTGACACCAATAAATTCATGCGTTACTTAATGCTCGTGTTAGCTTTGGAATCTCATGTAATATGAGGCACTATAACGAGGTAGAATAGAAAACTAAATGAGACTTATCTTAAGTTGAAGTTTGATTAAGATTCAACCGAGTTAAAGAGTGCCAAGAGATTACATGCCCGATCCCACCCTTCCCCCAAAAATGGCTTGGGACTCATCACTCGCATTAAGTCTTTAAAGACTGATCCGCGCATGCGCAATGCTGTCTCATGTAATTTCTCGGCACTCTTATAACTCGGTAGAATCTTAATTAAACTTCGACTTAAGGTAAGTCTCGTTTAATTTTCTATTAAACGCGCGCACAAATTTTCCCGCTGTTTCTGAATTTTGTTGGTGCATGCATGCAGCAAGTCATGATGGGAAGTTGAGTGGAATATTACTCGTTGCATACCGTGGAATATACAACGGCAATCCTGGCCTCTGATTGGCTGTGTTTTTCAACGCAAGGAACAAAAATAATTGAAAGTAAACGCTATATTAGAGATGGCGTGCAAGTGGCAAGTAATCAATGAATTAGTTTGATTATGATTTGCCAGTTATGTTATGTATTCAATCAAACAAATGCAAACAGACGTACATACATGAATAATACAATAATCGATGTAATAAACAAAAATATCTGTATTTTTCGAATTAATTACTCATGTATTGAATGGATTGCTTTGCGTGTGTATTCTAATTCCCTATGAAGATACAGTATGCTGTATGCATGCTTACAACGATTTTAAGGAACAACCTTCAGGGTAGTGTTTAATTTGAAGCAATGATAATGATTAAAAGAAAAAAATTGCGAATTATTTTTGTAAAGCTAAAACAAATTGCTCAATCGAGCCCCGAGCCTCAGCTTGTTCTTAACTTGTTTTTAAATTTTGGCCAATCTGAGCCTCGTTGTTCTTATAAAAAAAAAGCGTATAATTGAGCTTTCCTTTACGCCTTTTCCCCCTTCATTTTAGCAACACGTAACGAGTGTGCTACAGCAGGGGGACGATGCTACACAACCTGTCCTCCAGGTTCATATCGCGATCGTTCAAGTCGGTGTCCTTCGAGGATCCTGAGTAAATGCTGTCTAAAATGAAAGAATTATTAAAGCAAGGAGTTTAAGTAACTGAATATATGTTGAATTACTTTATGGATCTCTGTTTAACTGTAGCTGTTTTTCGCATAAATTTGGCTGTGTCGTTCAGTGAATAAAACTTTGGAAACTGTTGCTCTTAGATCTCTCATTCTTGTCATCGTCCTTGTTTTACAATTATTCGCCGAAGGCGAAGTGAGTATCAAGTGAATAAGACTAGGGAATTATTCGTCACCCAAATATTCACTAAGCCAGAGGCAAATAATTGTATTAGTAAGATTACTCAGGTGGTTACAGAGAGAAATAGCCAAGCGAAAAAAGAAAAACGCAGCTGTTTTATTTATTCAAATTGCCATGCGTCATAGCACAGCAACTAGGAGCGCGCGCAAATCACATAATCAATTGAAGAAAGCAAGGTAACCACATTCTTTAAAGCCCGCCGCACACTTTTGCAATAGCCTGCGACTTTCGTCGTATGCAATCAAAATTGTTTGAAACCGTGTAAATTTCATTTATGTCGCTGTGACCCGCACACGGGTGCGACTGTCAGCAATTTGCATCACTAGAGTCTTGAAATGACCATGGTGCAAGCTGTTAACTTTAATTTCGCGCTGTGGCGCCGCATTAGTTGTACTTTAATTAGTTGCGGGCGGTGAAGTAGTAGTGTGGATCAAAAATAATTTGAAATCGAAACGTATCGCATGTTTAGAAGACAAAGACAGAGATAGAAGACAAAGACAGAGAGGTGCTGTGGTTGAGACTATACATACGCCACGAGAACACCAAGGCCACACGGCTGTACTGTTAGTGCCGGCGTCTACTTCCCTCCTGGAAAAAGCGCTGCAGAGGAAAAGGAAGTGATTGACTATCTGACTGAATGCCTAGACAAGCTACTTCAAGATACTCCTTCTGCCGGTATATTGCTGGCCGGTGACTTTAACCATCTGGACCTAGGCGGCCTATGCAAGAAGTTTAGCCTGCGCAAATTAGTACACGCCCCAACCCATGGCCTCAATGTGCTTGATCAGAAGTTGAGAAGTGTTGAGAAGTTGCAAGATGCGTTTACCAGACCATGGGGTAACTACATCCCCGTGTTCACTAGCATCCAGCCAGATGGCCTTCCTCACTTTCCACCAAAACCCCGTAGCATTGCAGCAACTGGAGCGGACAATATCCCAGCGTGGGTTCTCAAGAAATTTTCTGATGAATAGCACCTGTTGTTCATAACGTCATAACAACCAGCATTACCGGGAAGAAGCTAATATGCCCAACACTCTTTAAGCACGCACTTGTCAGCCCTATTCCCAATATTCATCCCCCTAGGATATCGAAAAGGATTTCCGACAGATATCTGTGATCCCGGTGCTCGGTAAAGTCCCTGAGAAAGTTCAGGTATCCGAAAACTGCGCATGCACGAAAATCCGCCGGCACTACTCGAATACGCCTCTCCAGTATGGGAAGGGCTCCCTGATTACCTCGCAAATGAAATCCACTGTAGGCGTCCCAAGAGGCACACTCCCAGTACTCGAACGAAAAAGAAACGAAGCAGCAAAAGCGGAACCTAGCGAACCCTAGCTGATAAGAGACACCCTAACTATGCTTTTATTAAATATCAAAGAACACATAGTTATAAGCTCAGATCTTCTGCAAAGTTACCCGTGCCACTCTCTAGAACGTCAAGACACTCGAACTCTTTTCTACCTAGAGCAAGCCGCTTTTTAACCGCTAATTAGTTTCTCACCTACTCTCTGCAGTAACATCATTGTGTATTTTATCGCATACATATTAAGCAAATTTTTTAATTCGTGAGTTTTAAGACCACCATGTAATATCATTGTATATTTTTTAAAAGATGATAACTAAAGTACATTACTATTACTATTATTATTATCATTATTATTATAATTATTATTATTGTTATTATTTTTAGTATTACTGTTTAAAGCATACCTCTAAAAAGTCGAACGCCTAGCAAAAAGCCTTTTTGTGCAAGCAGTACTACTGATATTAAACGAGACACCCTCCAAAATTTTAAAATCAATATAGTTATTTGCTTTGGTGCACAAAAATATATTGTTTTAAAGTTCAACTGGCCCTTTATTAGCA
>JANVCF010181135.1:0-11006 GCA_025388745.1 Hydrozoanthus gracilis
GCAGTTTTGATAGATGGAAACAACAGTTAAACAGGACTATATATATAGGTCATGGAAAATCATTAAAAGTCATGGAAAAAGTCATGGAAAGTCATGGAATTTCAGAAACTCAAAAGCGTACGAACCCTGTAAAATGCATATAGTTTATATGCTTCATTTTCTAGAGCTGCTAGATTTTAAAATAGTACCCCTTAAAGATAATTTTCATTTTATCATTTTGAAATATCGTCATCAAAATAATTTCATTACCCTTTCCAATATAATTTTAAGTTTGCCAAAAATACCTTCCTAATGCACAAAAATGTAGCAAAACAAACGTTATCAGATGTGTAAAAAGTAAGAAAATCAAAAAACATATTCTGTTGTTTAAAAAATAAAATGTGAAAATCAAACATGAGGCTGTTATTAATTTTAAAAAACTAGAGGTAATACTCACTAATGGTGAAGTAGTTGTCGCAGAAATGCCCTTGGGCAACTGCTGCCACCTTGTGCTTTTGGGTTTTCGTTAGCGTTTTTTTACCAGCGTATAATAATCGTGGCCTTCCAATTTTTGGAAATTCGTCAGGGTTGTACATTTGCTGTGGGTTGGGAGGACAAGCTGGTAATTTCTTAGTTGCAGTTGCTGGCACACACACAGCATCAGAAGCTACCTTATGCAACCTTAAGTAACATGCTTCGCAAAATGGGTTTGTTCAACAATGCCAAGTTTATGGTCAACTTGTTCTTTGTGGTGAGCAAGAAGGATCCGATACCAAAGTGGCAAGTCTCTGAGAGTAACTTGTCTCGCTGGCGTTTTACAGTTCCTTATTGAACTGGTTGTTTTCCTCCATTTGTTCTTCAGAGGACAACTCACGCATTGGTGTTCGTCTAATTCATTCATTTTTATAGAGTTTTTGACAGAAATTTGTCGTCCACAAAATTTACAACTGCTAAAAGAATTATCAATTTTCAGAGTATGCTTTTCATTTATCAATAAAAGCAAGTAGAAGCTGTAGCTCTAATTCTCTGAAAATACCGAAAACAAAAAGTTATGTAATTTTCCGAAGCCAGCGAGGGTAAAAAAATAATTTTTTTTTGTTTTTTTTTTTGAGAAAATGAATGGTTTCGTCGTAATTAAAAGATAAACAACAAAGACTACAGCAACAGGGGTTGAACAAACGAGAACCTTAAGCAAGTTGCCCGATAACAATGAAGTATTCGCGTGAAAACCTCTGCAAGAGCTAAAGCAAGAACTCTGAACTGATTGATTGTTTTGGTTGACGGACTTCTAAATACGAAACGACTGCGCGGGTAGGTTGTGGCGGGAAAAATCGTCGTTTACCAGTTTGTTTTTCCGCCCTTTTACCTACTGAAGATTCATTAACAAACGGACTTCATTTTTCTTCACTCAACTTTTTTACTTCGAAGAATTTTCTTTCACTCCATGAGTAATATGATAAAAATTACATAGCGGGTCATCGTATTCCTGGAGAGTTGTGGATAACAATAAACTGCAGAATTTAGCATTTTGCGTCCATAACTATTTTCTACAACATGCATGAATATCAAAATGTAAAGGAACTTTCAAAATAAATGCAAATCAACAAGTTCAGTAATTTCAAGTTTCTGTAACAAGAACTTAAAAATCTCAAGTAATAGTTTTACTTGAGCGAGAAATCCATTGCTAGTTTGATGTTAATCCGGCAGGCAGTAGCTCAGTTACCTCGTCTCTTTTACGTATTGATTCAGATTTTGATGTCGTCCCAACAAAAATGGTCTCCATTTTGTTTTATAGGATGCTAACAGAATGTTTCGCCTCCTTAAAATTGTAAAATACGGCCATTTAACATTTCAAAGACATCACAAAAGTATTCACTTTCGAGATCAGCCATGTTTTTTTTTAGTTTCTCGAATTTGCACGTGCTTGGCCTTATGGGTACTAGCTTCCTTTCCAGACTCCCATTGCTCGAAATGAAAATGGAATGCCTCTTAAATTCTATTTTATTTTGGCAAAAAAGCTGTTAAAAATATGATAATTCATGCAGCCATTGTTGTGTTTAGTTGAACTGCGATTGGACAGTTTTTTGGTCATGTGATGCTTTGGCAAGAGCATTACACACTTTTTCATTAACAACATTATCTGCAGAGTGACAAAGAAATTAAAAGGTTGTCGAGAGTTGTGTATTAGTGCAAGAAATTTTGAGGAAATGATCAACCAGTCCGTCAAACATATATTAATTTTTGGGAAACCAAAATTAGTGAGAATTGGAGTGAAACTGTTATCTATTAAGTGAGCATAATTATACGGGGCCAAAATTTGGTGGCTTTGGTAAAATTTTTTGTCGACTATATACTATTTACCATTAGCATTTAAAACTTGTATTGCATACCCTCTTCAAGCCACCTTCTCTTTGATATAGCTTCATCATTAGCACATTCGTTAAAGACATTATTCATAAGGTTCGAATGCTTGTTCACAATATGTGACAGAAAAGATTCAAACTTTGCCCATATCAGTTCACCGTCACGTAAAGGGGTTGATGTTGCATTCCACATGAAGTGGTTCTAACAATAACCGATCCATTCTGCCAGCTCTGAACAGTACTTTTCTTTGCAATTTTGTTTAGCACCTTGTGGACTTCTAAAATATATAATACTAAAATTAAAACTTAAATAAAATTTTAAGCTCTTTGATGTGAGTGATATAATCCCTCAAAGACTACAGGCCGAACGGCCAAAAGAAACAAAACCAACAAAATCAACATGCAATAACTTAATTGTTTAAAATTGTTATGGCTTAGGGACTTAGGTACAGTGTTCTTAAAACTTTGTTAACTCTTTTTGAGATGTCACAAAGCCAGTCCACATTCAACAAGGTCATTATCTCCTTTGCTGGGCTGCTCCCAGCAAATAATGAGCACTACATCCATCTGTCCATTCGTGCAAGACCTCGACCTTGCCACAACTCTCCAGATGCTCTGCTAGTAGCTACCGACACCTGTGTACTGAATGGTGATCGTGTTTCAGATCTGGAGAAATGACAAACAAATGTTCACTTACAATCACAGGCTCTTCTTCTGTGCTCTGCATACTATTTTTGTCAGCATCACCATGTCTGAAAAGTATAGCTACGTGTATTAAAACTTGATTCTTTGAGAAATAAAAGTTGTTGGTATCTACATGAATATTTTTCACTGTAGTCATGAATGAAACAAGCATGGTGGAGCTTAGTCATCAGAGGCTTAAACTGTAATGCTGTAACCAAGCTCGGAATTGATGAGCTTGAATCCCAACCAACAGGCTCTTATAGTATTTGAACATCTCGCCCAGCTTTGTCTCCATTTTAACTATCTGAAGTCGTTTCTTATCTTTGCCGCTGCTATCCTTGCCAACTACTACATAGTCAAACCTTTTCCACTTGACTAAGGGTGCATTATCACTTTTGTCGATCTCTTGGAGATGTGTGATGAGTCTTTCAATGCCGCAGACTTGAGAACCCTTAAACAAGCATTTTCTTTCGTGGTAACTGCTGCCTTCCTGCTTTGGGCACAGAGTTTCCTGAATTATGTCTGTTAGATTAGCATACACTGGAAAGTGGGACCCACTGTATAAGTTGTTAGCTGCTTCCTGTGAAATGTTTGACTTCCAGCATTGGTTAAAGAGCATTCTTACCTCAACATTAGTGTGAAAACAGCAAGAGACCGTGTCCTTCTCTCTGGGAGGCTTTACAAAAAAGGGTTACATTCTCCAACTTTAACTTCGGGGGTGTTTCTTCTTGAATTCCGAGGAAACCCCGGTCTGATTTTTTCCGATAGGTGTTTCTCGTTGAACAGGTATGTCTTCACTGCTACTCTCCCTGTTAAACGAGATACATCAGGGCTTGCCCAAAACTCGTAAACCAGCTTCTTAGTTTATTAGATAGCATCGGTTCGAGTTTTCCTTGAAACATCCAACTAGCATATTTTGTTTGAAAGAGCTGCACTGCAATATTGTGTAGCTTGTGACACTCTTCTTCTGTTGATATCGAGTGTTTTAGCCACCGAATTCCTAAGGCATGACTTTAACACCCTATGACAATATTGACACACTTTTTTGTATAATAAATTTTTTTTTAAAAATCACATAATTACACCTTTTCTTAGGTGCCAGCCTGCTGAAATAACTAAAGCGCAGCCCGACTGTTCTCCTCTTCTTGAATTTCGTCCTCCAAAGTGTCCCACTACTACTGCCCAATACAGGCCGTTCCCAGGCTCCCCTTCTCTGCACCTGTACTCTCCCCTCCTGAAGACAGTCCCCTAGTCCCAACCCGGAAAGCTCTGATACCCCTTCTCCCTTCTCTTAAACTCTGTCCCAAGACCTCCCCATAGTGACCAACTGCCCCCTCCCGTACGCCATTACCCACATTCGGAAAGCCCTGTAATATTACATTTAGCTAATAGTTGTTTAGGTTGAACAGAAATGCTAATTTATTTACAAAAAATTAAACATAATGCCTTGTTCACATGTAACTGGGGACTGAAACCAAGACTTTTTAGGGATGATATTTGTAAGCTAGAGGATGCTGTTTACCGAAAAGCTTAAGAATTACGTTAACAGTCCTGATTACTCGAAGTCTTTTGCTGAATGCCCTGTGGGGTCACACCTAGCAACTCCTCCAACATTAAATGATTTGCCTTGTAAGGATCTCAATAGACGAAGCTGCTCATTTTCCCAGACTCTTTTCACAGCATGGGCAAGAAACAGTCTCTGGAGTTCATAGTAAATCTTCAGTGACATGCAAATGGTTCCCACCTGTTTGAAGAAGTTGGCTACTCTAGCTGGATTACTTTCTGTGAATTGAGTACTGACGGCACCATTAAAGTTTCCCAATGGCAGCCTTCCGTCTAATTTTTCACTCTTCCATGTCATGGATTGGCCCCATGAACATTTTGTGACAATAACTACCATAAAACCCACCACTACTACCAATAAGCTTAAGAATTACGTTGACAGTCTTGATTAATCAAAGTCTTTTGCTGAATGCGCTGGGGGGTCGCATCTAGCAACTCCTCCAACATTAAATGATTTGCCTTGTAAGGATTTCAATAGACGTAGCTGCTCATTTTCCCAGCATCTGTTCACAGCAGGGGCAAGATACAGTCTGGAGTTTATAGTAAATCTTCAGTGACCTGTAAATGATTCCCACTGTTTGAAGAAGTTGGCTCATCTTGCTGGTTTACTTTCTGTGAATAGAGTACTGACGGCATAGATAAAGTTTCCCAATGGCAGCCTTCCGTCAAATTTTTCACTCTTCTGTGTCATGGATTGGCCCCATGAACATTTTGTGACAATAACTACCATAAAACCCACCACTACTACCAATAAGCTTAAGAATAGCGTTGACAGTCTTGATTTATGGAAGTCTTTTGCTGAATGCGCTAGGGGGTCGCACCTAGCAACTCCTCCAACATAAATGATTTGCCTTGTAAGGATTTCAATAGACGCAGCTGCTCAATTTCTCGGCATCTATTCACAGCAGGGGCAAGATACAGTCTCAAGAGCTTATAGTAAATCTTCAGTGACCTGTAAGTGATTCCAACTTGTTTGAAGAAGCTGTCCACTTTAGCTGGATTACTTTCTGTGAATAGAGGACTGACGGCGCAGATAAAGTCTCCCGATGGCAGCCTTCCGTCTAATTTTTCACTCATCAATGTCATGGAGTGGCCCCTTGAACATTTTGTGACAATAACTACCAAAGAGCCCACTACTTTGTAAACTTTTGGTACTGATGGTGAAAGGCAAGTGAGGCATTTTTCGAAAAGTTCAAGGTGAGACCTTTCTTTAAGAGGTAAGAAGTGCAAAGAAATTTGGAAAGTCTTCTTTTTCCGTTTCTGATCAATTCACTCAAACGAACAAAGATCAAGAAAAAATGCAATTGAAAGAACCACCCCCAACAAACCACCAAGACACTCACTAAAGAACCCATGCATCCAAGATGACTAAACAACCTAAACTTAATGTTAACTTACCCTTCTTCTTTTTGCTAGGCACACCATTGACCGATGACAATTCGGCACCATTCTTCTTGTTAGGCCTGGAGACGCCTGTGGGTTTTCAATTTCCTTTGTTAGGACCTGTTCATAAATCTTAGTAACTTGCGCAATTAAATTCGTCTTAGTTCAACGTACAAAACAAATAAATAATTTGTCAAGGCGTGTTATCCGTGATGCTCATTTATAGATACAACGTACGTAATGCGTGTTTGTAAGAAAGTGACCAGAATTATTTGGGAAGGTTGCAACGGTGGATCCAGGAATGGTGAATGTGAAAAAGAGGGGGAGGGGCGGAGCCAAAAATAAAGAGGAAAAAGAAGGGGGAAAAATTTTGGCAAACACAGTAAATGTATGAAAAATTCCCCGTAGAGGGGGGGCCAAAAAGTTTGAAACTTTTGACATTTGTTCAATGCTTTTGAACACAATATTATAACAATAGCAAAAACGCGAAATGATAGCTTGTTCATGCAAATTCTACTTGCCTTCCATTTCTAGTTGAATGCCTTCTGAGAGTACGTTATCTAAGATAATTAAAAAATAGCGTCGTCAGAATCATAAATTTTCACGGATGTGAACAGAGAATGCGTATTCTTACCAGGCCCCTAGTCCTCATCCGTTGTTGGTCCTTAATAAAATGAAAAATTATTGTTACTTTCTTGTAGCTGAAGAAGTTGAAGTAGTTGAAAACTGAAAAGGCAACGGGCGTTACAAAATAGATTTGTCTTGCGTTGCAAATATTTTATTTTTGTTGGAGAAAAAATTAACAAATCATTAAGAAAACAACGAGCCATGAATTATAATGATAAACACATTGTTGTCGTGTATTGTGAAAAAGCGAAAAGAGACAACTGTTCCCCCACCCCCCTTTCCGAACTTTGCAGACCAGTATTTTTTGCGCGTTATCTGGATACTCTTGTGGTATCAATGTTCCTTCTTTGTTGCAACAACATTACTTTAAGATACACATTTATATACCCTTTCTAATAAATGTCGTCAGTGACAAAGGTCAGAGAGTAGACAGAAAGTGTTCTGCGTAGAGATTTATTACTCGTTGCTAAGCACATTTTGTTTATTTCTAGCCTTGCAAAGTGTAAGAAGCGCCTGTTATAATAGAAATCGTACAATGCCCAGAATACCTTTCAGGCTACGTTTATTGTAAAGGGTCTAACTTATACTGATCTTACTGTTTTCTCCCTTATCATCTGACTTTGTATATGTGTAAATAAGCACGTATCAATCAGTAAACAAGATGATTATCCTTGAACAAAAAATCACTCGCATTTTTTTATTTTTCCGAAACTATTTCATTTGTATGGTGTGGCAAGAGATTCGAAAGTCGCGATTGACGAAAAATAAGGTCAATGCGACTCGGACCTCTTCCGGGTAAAAAAAGGCCATTTACGTTAGTTTTTTTACCTTTTACAAACTTTAAAATGAAAAATTAATGGCTCCTTCCATTTAGACAGATGGTTGGTGTCATAATCAGTGACCCCCATTCCCCATTCCATGATTATATAGGTCAATGGATAGTGCAGCATTTGGAAGAGCTGATTTATAGCCGATACACAAGACTCTAGCAGAAAAGTAATTTTCACCAAGTTGCTTTTCACCGGTCTCTCCACACTCAGTCGATGAACAGAACGTTGCTTTATAGTGTTCAGCTTAATTTTTTATATACTTTTTATCGATACACCGACGCAGCCTGAAATCTAAGAGAATTTGGAAAACCTTATGTGTATATAGAAAGTATACTTACCGTTCTGGAGTGTTACATCGATATCTGGAATATCTGATAAAGAACAATTAAAGAGAAAATTTATTTCTGGTGACATTCTATTACTATTTCATACATACACAGAAGAAGCACAGTTTTGGTTTTCTTACATTTGAGCCAAGTATATGCATCCTTCAATAGGTTTTCTGATATAGCTAGCCCGCGTAGCTTGGCGTTCATTCGGGAAGACGAAAACAAAAAGCGACCAAAAGCAAATAGAATGCCTAACTATGCTGGCCACTTGATAGCCAACGCTGCAGCCGAAAAAAAATGTCAAAAGTGCCCTTTTGAAAATAATTCACTGAGCGGTATTTAAAATTTTTTTGCATTATAATGTAAAAAAAAAAATTCCGTCAAGTTTCCGGCGCTGATTTGCTCTAAATTAGGTTTTGAAAAACGGGTTTTTTACCTTCCAACATAATTTCTTTCAAAGAATTGCCAGCTAGGTGGGTTATGTCTCCACGGTCGACGGCGAACAGAAGCTTGCTTATTTTAGCAAGTTCAACCGTCGACGCGTGGAGACGATAGAAGTCGCGATGCACGCGGACGACATGGCCGAGGTGGCGGGCAAGCCAGTCGACGTCCACCTCGGTCAATGACGCCGCTTGTGATACCGTTGCTATGAACTTTCTCAACCTTGTTGAAGTTATTGCATCTGGTTGCTCAAGGGACGGGATCCCTTTAACTGAGTCGTGGAGGGCATCCCAACCACGGATGTGGCACAGGGATCCTTTTGTTGCCCTCGCAAAAACAAATTTATTATCTGGGGGTGTATTTGACGGCCTTTTTGTAATGAGGCACTCTATCGCCGCCGTTGCCTCAGGAGTGAGGAGAATTGGTACTTTTCTTCCTTTTTTTGCTGCTATCTCTACCAGATCCATTCTGTAAAGCAATAAAAACCAGATATCAATTGAGTTCAATATTCACCGGCCCCCTTTTGCTTTTCAGCTCGTATGCGTTTGTACAAAACCTAAGAGTTATTGCTCCTTATTACAATGAAGATTCAGCGACACGTTCATTTAGCGATTTTTGTGAAAATTGTGTTTAGTGACACTTAATTTTTGCAATTTCAGGTAGTGAAACTTGAATAGTCAAGAAAGTTTGAACTTTTTAGATGACAATAGAACATTTATGTGATAAAATCATAAACGAATTAATACTGGTTAATTCCAAAACACGTCAAAATGACCATCAAATAGCATGATCGTGTGAAGCTGGCAGTATGGCGAAGTTTCATTATGATATCGTGATACTCATAAAATTTAAGCGATAGTTTGAACTTAGCAACACTTAAATTTGCGCATTTTGAGAAAACTCACCAAACCAAATTGTCACTCAGATTTTGTGTAATAAGGTAACCTGAATTCACCTGCACCGTTCACCGTCGATCGTACAAAACAACATGCAGCTTTTTTGTTTATTTAAATTTGGTAACAAGGTAATGGACAAGAAAATCCGTCTCTTTCGCCAATTGAGGTACGATCGACAGCCAGAGAAAAATCAGGTTAGACGTCACAGCAGAATGTGAACCCCCTTTTATTATTTGAAAGAATAGACTGAGTTGGTTGCATGTCGGTCAGAAAAAGTTACCTTTCACATAAGCGCACTTCCAGTGGCGTCAGAGCCTCATTCAAGCTGCCCTGACATTTCCTCCAGTAAGATCTGGCTTTAAACTGGCTTATCGTCAGGGTTGCTGTCTCTCCAGACCGCCTTTTGTTGAATGTTATCAACTTTGCCAGTACAGCCTTACTGAGGTTGCACCAAGAGGCTACAAATGCAGTTGATTCTTTATCCAACTGCAGCCGCGACCTTTTAACCTTGGTGTCGAGGTGCGACCCCAGCTCGGCCAGGTCCTCAGCCAGGGGCAGCGTGTCAATTTTATTGTGCTTTTCTTAACCCATGGAGGCAAGGGACCTAGAAGACACCTTCTCTGTCCACCCTAGGTCCAGTAGCTCGAGGAAATGGTTTGCGCTTTCTGTCTTGGTTTTGATTTTTTGCCGTAAACCATTTCCTCGAGCTAGCATACCGCAACGCCACAGGCTATGCCCAGGCTTAAGGCCAACTGATGGCTTAGCAACCTCTAGAAATTCATCTTCAAACCCTGCAAGTCGTTGGGTTGCCACAACGATATCATCAAAAGATGACGTGTCAAGGCAGGATGCCAGATCGACGTCCGGCTCAACTCGACGCAATTCGCGAAGTAGGCGTGCCAACTGCCTCATGCGCTGCCTGATGTAGCTAGCTTTTTCAGCGCCTACTTTTGAATATAGCGAGGAGTCAAACTGACAAATCACGGCTACCTTCCTTGCAATTTCGCCAATTTCGCTAGCAAGGAGACCCTAAAGCACATCTCTGAAGAAACCCGGCACACGTTCTTTGCCACTTTGCAGCAACAACCTTCCGTCGAACTGGGCTTTTTCTCCGTCCTTTTTTTGGTGGAATCGGCAACGTTTCTTGTGGCGCCAAATTTCTTCTTTTACGAAGAAGCTTAAGCAGGAGGAAAAAGGCAACTAAGTGTCCAAAGCCCTTTGTAACGCTGGGCGTCGGACAACAATTAGTTCTCCTTCCCCGAGGCTCAAGACATCATAATCATAGTTGCATCGGTGCAGCTTACATTCCCCAATTCTTTTTTGACCTTCTCAATCTCTCCCAAAATACATTCATGTTCTTGTAATGTTATACTTACGTACTTTATTTCCACATCCCATAAGGGATGATGCTACAAATACAAGTCACTACAATTTAAAAATACAAACGAAAAATGAAAAATACAAGTGCTAATAGTAAAACTATGTACAATGATAAATTAGACGTTTTTAGCGGAAAATGAGTAGAAAAAAAAACTCGCAACAGTTTAGCTGTTATGTAGCCAGTTACGGAGAGATTTCCTAAACAGAGATGATTTCAGTTCAGATGGTAATGAATTCCAGACGGTAATAGTTCTATAATAAAAAGATCTTTGGCCAGTTGCAGTTCTGAATAACGGTATTTGTAGTTTGGTGGAATTTCTAGTAGTATGACAGGATACGTCAGAATGAGTGATACATTGGTCGGCTAAATACTGTGGTGCAGGGCCAGTCATACATTTAAAAGCCATGACGCTGTCGATATATTGTTAGTGTCTCTTAACAGGAAGCCATCCTAGTTCTTTGAGAATGGGAGTTACGTGATCATACTTTCTGGCTCCACTAATAATACGGCTGGCAAAGTTCTGAATATGT
>JANVCF010181146.1:0-11005 GCA_025388745.1 Hydrozoanthus gracilis
ATTTTAAAAAATATACAATATTTAAATAATAATTATTATAATAACAATAGCAATAAGAATAATAATATAGGTATGACAAGCGACAATGCTTCCTAACGTTGAAGAGTATCCCTTTTGCAAGTCTGCCTCCAGGGAACTGACGCAGTTGCAACAACATAGAACACACAAAACTAAAATCAAACAAATCAAATCAAAAAATGCGTGATGAAGCTGGGCCCATCTACTGAAGAATGAGTAGAAAATCGTTTTCAAATAGTAACAATGGCATCTTTCCATGGGATTAGTTCATAAGAGACTACCATTTTTTGCTGAATATTAACATTATCATGAACTGCTATCAAAAACACAGTCACATTAATTATTCACAGTGAAAAAATCCATTTAGCCTCGCAACACGCGACTTTACAATAAAAAAGAATTATAGAACTGTATACTTTATGGTTTTTAAAAAGAACACTTCAAAAAGAGATACAAACGTTTTGCTTCTGCTGTGCTCTGCTTCCGATATCAATATGAAGGGCTTTCACCAATAAAGTCTCCATTTGAGAGCCGTGCCAACGGAGCTGTAGAGGACATCCGGTGTTACCAGCTGCTTGCTGCAAAACTCTAAGAGTAAGAGAAATAAAACGCACTGAACACACTATACTGCATTCAACAAAACTTAAATGACAGACTCAATTTTAAGAATTCTTTCTGGAGTGAAGATCAAAAAATAAATGACAAAAAACTTAACGGGAATATCAAAAGCATACAATCGAAAAAAATTAACAATCTGCACACGAACGGGTACTGCTTGCATTGAAGCTATAGGAATCCACGCTTAAAATGTCAGTTTGAGTTTTCGCGCAACTAAACGTTTTATTCTACAGAATATTGCTATAAAATAATCTTGGTTTATGTACCTGATAATGGATTCAAGTGTCGATTTTTCGTATAAGTTATTTAATGGAATATTTCTGCAGTCGCTATGACCACAACGCAGATCTCCCCTTTCGGGTGTCGTAAATCTGTCCCCTTGAAAGCAAGCCGCAATTTTTTTGTGGCACTCATTAAGAAATCCATTCCCATCATCTATCGCCGACTCTTTGCTAAATGTGTCATGATTTCTACCGGCGCATATATCAGTAAAATCGGACCACTCCGATTCCCCATCTCTTTCAATCTCACTGCTGACAGCCATAACTCCAGCTTACAGACGACAATGATGTTTTTTTTGGATGGAGCTTAGCAGCCTGGTATTTTGAGAGAACCCAGGTGAGCTGGTGACCAACACCAAAGAGAGGTCAACTTTCTTGGCATGAAAAACCAACATGGCGGAGTTCTCAGTGAACTTGCTTTCGATAGCAAAACTCTCTTCACACAATAAGTAAATTTAAGAGAAATTTGCTGAAAACTGGATAATATACTTTTGTTCTTGCTTTGAATTTAAAATCGAATTGATAGAATATGGACGATCAGACAAGTACGTCGGATTCAATGGGACATGTTTGCGACGATTTAAACATCGCAACTGCTGAGCCTACGGCTTCTGCGAAGCAAGCGCTTTCGGAAGGCCTGAACGGCGAGGTTGAAAACTTCCATGACCAAGACTTGGATCAGTGTATATGTACAAAGCAAGAGCAAGTTAAATGCAACAAAACAATGTCAGATTTGAATGGTTTAAAACTTTGCTCTTCTGTTCGCGTTGCTGAGTTTGAGCATTCAGATGAGTCGCATGGAGTTAGTGATGTGAAACCTGGTATTGCAGAAAAAGAGCAAGAAAAGGAAGAAGTTGTAGAAAATAAAGCCGAAGAAAACTCTGCAACTACTATTGAATATGTAGGATATCAAAACGAGCGGCAGATGGAGGCTATAATGGCGTTAATTACTAAAGACTTGTCAGAACCGTATTCAGTTTACACATATCGTTACTTTATACATAATTGGCCTAGATTATGTTTTTTGGTAAGTATAGCTTATACTTAATCAAATTCTAAATGAACATTTAGTTAAATATACAAATTTGTACCAAGTGGTGGGTCTTTCCTCAAATTATATATCCATGCCTAGTTGTTCAAAGACCAGTTAGCCCCAATCCTGGGTTTAGTTTCATGCATATGTTTCCAGGTAACCAGGCATTTCGCTAACAACCAGTTCGCCAGTGTCAGCCCTCATATTAATGTCTAAAAAGCAATTCTGATCCATGGCTCAATGTATTTGAGTTACTAGCTGTTTGTGTTTTAACATGATTGGTTTTTTAAACCACAGCATAATACTTTGCTGTTCTTTTGGAAGCAATTGTATGCCTAATACTAGCTGTTCTCTAGCCAACTATTGCAGTCTCTAACCAACTAATTCAGTTTACAACACACTTTTGGCTAATGAGTATTAACTGATGTCCGAAGGATGCAAAGGGCAATTAGAGAATTTTGACTTCACCGTCTCAAAATACTAAAATTATGGAATTATTCCTGACAAGTGAAATCATTTTCAAATATGATTGAGTTTTGTATTCATCCAAAAATCAACGTCGCTCACACACTTACTGTTTGTGCTACAAACCTTAATATTTTTAACTACTGGAATAAAAAAGTTTGCTCTAAATCTGCAATTGAAGAATAGCCGCTTTCACATTAGAAGACGGACAAGTCGTCTGACGATTTGTTTGTCCTAATATGAAAGCGAGACGAACAAGTCGTCTTGTGTTGGCCATCATAAATTCACACCACACATACAACTGACGAACAAACAAATAAATGTTAGTGCAAAGGACCTGGTACCGATATTTTTAGGGATTTTCGCGGGAGAATTCAAACAAAATGGCAGCATTTCAGTATTTGGCGGCAGAGTTCTTTTTGGCAAGCGTTCTTGCAGCGAAGACATGTTCTCGCTTCCCAGATCTCTAGCATCGAAATATTTAATTTTAAATCAAAGTCATTCAATAGCGCCTTTTCTGACTGCTGCCATAATGGTTGCCAAAAGTGAAAAGAAGAAGAAAAGGCCCAACGAAAGAAGAAACCCCTTGTGGTGGGAGCATGGATATCAAAATTGGAGTGCTGTTCAGTTCAAGAAGCGACTATGTGTAACCCGTGAGACGTTCAAGTTTGTCCTTTCTGCTGTCATTGATGATTTATTAAAACAGACAACCTGTTTTAAGGAGCCAACTTCTCCAGAGCACCAGCTTGGTCTCACACTTTACCGTTTGGCTCATGGGTGTACGTACGTACAACACTGTTGGCGACCTGTTTGGTGTCGCTCTGTCTACTGCTTGCACAATATATAATTATGTAATCCGAAGAATAGTTAAAGCACTGCCATTTTTGTTGATGTTGTCCCACAATTCATCTCGCAACATGCTAGTGCCATTCTCCTTCTTTGGTACACGGACAACTTGTTCGACTATTTGTTCGACAGATGTGAATTTAAGACGGCCTTTGGTCAATTTGTGCGTCTAGACGAACAAGTCGTCCAAGAAAAATCGTCTGAAGAGACGAACAATGACTTGTTCAGATGACTTGTTCGTCTAAAATCGTGTTCGTCCCGCTTTCACACTCAGGCGACTTGTTCGACTGAGACGACTTGTTCGTCTGGATGACTTGTCCGTTTTCTAATGTGAAAACGGCTAATGAGTGTTCATGATTGCATGTCAACTTCAGTGAATTACAGTCTGTTCTTTGGTTTGCTCCACCCTTCAATCCTTCACAGGGTATATAATTTGTTGGGAATTAGTCCATCCTGGTAATAGAACGACCACACACACAGGTAAAAATAAACTGTTATTTAAAGTTGGCAAAACGACCATTGGGACGTTGGCAAAATGACTTAGTACATTGGCAAAACGACTTAAGACATTGTCGAACTGGTCGTTAGCGAAATGACCGCAATTTGTTTCTTATGATCTGTTAACTGACTTGACTGAGAAATTTGTGGTTAAGATGTTTGTATTGTTTGAAATTCTGAGCAGTGTTCAAAAGCACAGCAAGCCTTTCATGTTGTAAAGATGTAGCTGTCAAGTTTCCCAATGTTGAAATTTACTGGCTTTTGAACAATCTGGCCCAGGTTTTTGAATTTTGAAAAGTGATGAGATAGGAAAAGAAAATAGTTTGAATTAATATTTACATATTTTCTTGGCATATTGGTAATTTTGTAATCTCAAGGCAACTTACTTTATTGATTCTTGATCATATTTGAAGGCTATGGATGGTAAGAAGTGTGTGGGAGCCATTGTGTGCAAGATTGAAATGCATAAGAATATGATGCGAAGAGGATACATTGCAATGTTAGCAGTTGAAAAAGACTACAGGAGGAACAAAATAGGTAAAGCAATAAAAGATTTTAAATAGATTTTCTGGTTTGACAAAGGATAACCAAAACCCCAGTTTATTATCGTCCCAATTGTCTGTCACACAAAATGAGCTTAAACATGCCACTTAAAGCTTTGTTAAAAGGCGGTTTTAATAAAGATAAAAAAACACTTCAAGTTGCATGAAAGGCAAAAAGGCAAAGTGGTACATTTATATAGCGCCTTTTCCAAATGAATGCTCAAAGGTGCTTTACAATGATCAGTCTACCCCCAGCAAACTGGAAGCTCATATAGGCGCCTCAGGCAGCTGCTTCAAAGCAGTCCATGTATGCTGGTACTCATTTACCGACCCCGAAAAGATGGAAAGCTGAGTGGCCTTTAGCAGGAAAGAAGGTCACCCAAATATTCAACCCTCGACCAGACCAGGGATCGAACCGGGGACCTCAGGATTGAGAGGCAGAGATCGTACCCCTGAGCCAACCCCTCCACTACAAGAAGGCAAGAAGATATATGGTGGAAACACAGACCAAAAATCTTAAAACTTTTACAAAGTGTGGAAAAAAGCCTGGATAGAGATATCTTAGCTGATGGTAGTCAATATTTCTTAGAATAAGAGCTTGAGTGAGTGAGAATTTATATACTTTGTTATGTAAATTGCACATTTTTTTTAGCGTTCAAAAACTAACTTCTGCTTATTTTAGTTTTGGACATCTCTTTAGACACATATTTAGGCTTTGGAAAAGATCTATTTAGCATTTATTAACTGAACATTTGTTGATCTCTAGGATCAAGTTTGGTTATGAGGGCTATCAAGGCAATGATTGAGGACAGCTGTGATGAGGTATGTTTGGTCTTGAATACATTTTAGTATGACTGTATATTCTTCAAAAAATTGGTTGCACTTTTTTGCAAGAAACATACCCCGCATTATTTATTGAATTAGAGCACTAGTTTACTTAATCTGAGATTACCAGTTTAGATAATGGTGGTATTGGTAGAAGTGATGATGATGGTGATAATGATTATGGTTAGAATGGTGCCAGGTGATGATGATTATGGTTCTGATGATGATAGTAAAGATGATGATGAAGGTGGTGCTAATAGTGATGGTAAGTTGGTGATGGTTGAATTCTTCATTCCTCATTTTAAAATTGTTAAAACTGATTTTTAGGGAATAAAATGTTTTTTGTTATTTTTTCTTCCCTAAATCTCAAAAAACTGTTATAATAAACATTTGTTTTAACATATCAAAACTCTATTCATAATCAGTTGTGTCAATCATTGAATAAAAATGATGATGTAGAATTCTATTTAAAGTGCCTACAACACTAATGATCATTTTTGTAACCACTTAAAGTGTTTGGAAACTAAGGAAATTTAAGGAACAAATCTTTGAAATCAGTCGTATTCTCCATTTTTTACACACCTTTGAAGTTCAAGCTTTGTTAGTTCACAACCATGTTTGAGGGGAACCGGGTTATGATGTCATTCTCAGACATCTCTTGATCAAAACACAGCAAGATGGACATGAATGTATCAGAGGTTTTGGATTCTGAAGTAGATTTTAATTCCTCATTCAGTTCTCAGTTCTTTTGCCCCTTCGTGTGTAGAAGAGACCTCATTTGCTTAACATTACAAGTCGGGAATGACATCACAACCCAGTCCCCTAAAAACACATGCATCAACCAAGATGTCTGAAAATTTTGCACTTTGAGCCGCTGTAGAAAAAAATCAATTTGACCAAATTTCGAAATTTTTCTGCAGAAGTACTTTAAACTATACATGAAATGATTTGATCCAAAGAAAGTTGTTAGTGTTTTATGCACTTTGAAGATTAAAGTAAATTCTAATGTCATTTTGAATTGTTTTTTCACAGGTTGTCTTGGAAACTGAAATAACCAACAAAGGGGCCTTGGGCCTTTATGAAAATTTGGGATTTGTTCGTGACAAGCGACTTTTTCGTTATTATTTAAATGGTGTGGATGCTCTAAGACTAAAACTGTGGCTGAAATAGCAGTTTTTTACCTAGCTGGTTATTATTTCTCCAAAGCTGAATTGAAGTCGATTTTGATGGAACAAGAAGCATTGTTTTTAAGACTGAGGCTGATGTGCACCATGAATTAAGTACTTCCAATGAGAAGTGTTTGAAGAGTCAGTGGCAGGACTAAAGAGTATGATGCAATGCTTTAAAGGTTGGCATAAGTAAATTCAAGATTTGTTTTTCACTGTAGCCAAGTTCTTAGTATTAACTATTTAAGAATTAAATTCTTGATAATTCCAATATTTTTTATCGTCGTAAAAAATGAGAACAGCTGAAGTTACTGGGTAACCTGTTGGAAATTATGAGGTTTTTTTTCCCTGCCTTTTGATGTGGTTGCTCTGTTGTCTAATAAAAAAATTGTTGCCTTACATTGTTTGCGCAGCTTTGTTAGTTTATCGACCTCACAAGCAGGGCGCAAAACTAAATTTTTTAGCTACCTGGCTGCTGGAGGCAAAAAATTGGTAGTCTGAGCACAAGTTTTTAATGTGTAATCTGCACTACCTCAGTGTCAGTAGCTGTGTATGCAAGGCCTTGTGTGCCAAAGAAAGCAGTTGAGCACAATGTTTATCAACGGTTGATGTAGTAACTGACTTGTCAAAATTTTTAACACATTAGTCAACCACTTTGAGTTTTTTAGCATACATGTTTGGACAGACATCTGGCTTTGTTAGTGCTTTATTGGACTTGGTGAATAATGAGCTATATATAATGATAATTATAATTTATAATGAGATAAAAGAATTTTCAATTGGTGATTCTATTACTTCAGTATCAGTTAAATCTGTCCACCTACCACACACTTTTTCTTTCAACTCTAAATTTGTTGGCAAATTCTCCCGTCTAGGATTCATAGTTATCATGTTATCAGTTTAATAACATTTTAGGTCCATCTGCAATAGTCTACCTTTTCTTATCATTTTCCATTTTCTCGATTGATTCAAGAAATTTTTTTGTGTAAAATTGTGAAAATCAGACAAGACAAGGTAAAAAAATTTTGAAATGAAATGCAACAGGAATAAAACTTCATTTTTGAAAGCAGTGTGGTCTTTTGTAATTTTTACGTCATGCTTGAAACTTTGCTGTTTGCTGAATTGTGTTGTATGTTGTTGAATAGCAATCATGATTCAGAAAGAGCAATGCTTACTTTAGTGACTCACAAAGAGTGATTGATCATGTATTTTTCGATTGTGTTGGGATTTCAAAAAGCTATAAATATGTATCAGTGCTATGGAAAGTTTGTAATCTGGAGATTTTACAAAGCAAATGCTAATGCGCAAGTAAGATTTTTCACAACTTGAGCAAGAGAGGTGGTGCCCAGAGGGGGGGGGGGTAGGGGGTTGGGATACTCCTTATCTTTGGGTGGTAGGTATGATTGATCATGGCTCTACTATAACTAAAACGAAAACAAAAATACCGAAATCTGTAGCTCCCGGGAAAGTTGAATCCCCGTAAACGTATACGGGGTTGCTCATCGAGAAAATTGTTTTCAACCCTAAGGGTGTGGTCACTGGTGAATGAAACCTTAAGAGAAAGCGAATAAAGCAAACGAATTTTAGGGGCTCATCTAATTTTATTTTGATCATACGGAACCTACGATACAGCCATCGAGCGCATCTCGTTTCTGGTGACTTTGGAGAGCACTGTCAACCAGTCCTAAGTCCTTTTTGACAGTTATAAATGTTTAGCAAAGTCGTTTTAATTGAAACTTTATTTTAAAAACAAGTGTATAAATTGCTGCTGGGGACCTGGGGGATCACTCTTCATCTAGTCCCTACCTTTTGACCTTTTTGCATGGGTGACCTTACCTGGAATCCAAGACAGGCCGACATAGCTCTAGAGGTCACTGGGACGTGCAAACCGCCCCACCATGATAAGGTGGCAATCCCATCGGAAGCAGCTCAACTCGTACTAATTCCAAAATGTCCAAACCCTAGCCTTAAATACGACTCTAACCCTGATGCTAATTCAGCTCATGAGGGTTTGCAAAATAAAGTTGACTTTCGGTTTTATAGAACGAAGAATCTCGTTTTATTTTCTTAAAAGCAGACCATGTGGCCATGCAAATAAGTGTAATTTGATTCATAAAGGCAGAAAGTTTGTATTTGTTATCACGAGAATTTACAAAATATAGTTGAAGCGTAAACGCATAGCGTTGATGAGCCTGCCGCTCGAGAACCCATCAACACGTCGAAGGGAAGTGCAGCAAAGTAGTCTGATTACGACGCCCTCCATGCATACTACGAGAAGCTCGTGGATCAAATTTCATACAAGCTCTTCTAAAGCTAGATCTGCCGCGTTTCTCCATGAGATCCGCTTGAATAGCCACATTTCGTCGCGCTCTTCAGGAGCCTAGTTCTCGACCAACGATTCAATGACACCCAACGTATCACTTACTTGCAGCGCGTGCTGATTGAAGTAGCTTGGACTGTGCCCGGCTAAATCTGCCAGCCTAAAGTGTGACGAAATTGATGGTTCAGTCTTTGCCTCATGTCAGCGATACTGAGGTCCCAGAAGTCGACTCCCGTGATGTGATTATGCTAATTGGAGCTAACGCTATTAACACCATTGCCCAGTACGAGCTAAGACCAGGCAGTCTTGGCCAACCTGCAGCTGTGTTGATATTGTTCGAACGGACCCTATCAGTGAAAAACCGCTTTGTCCCTACTGAGCATTTACATTGTGTGGTTGTACACAAGTGCTGATGACCTTCTGCATGACCAAGTGCAGAGCTGGTTGCGACCGGATGCGTTTGGGACCAAGTTTCTAGGTGAATGCTCTCGGTCACGTCAAGACAAGCAAGCGCTCGAGCTAATGGGTAGAACAGTGCGCTATAATGGGCAAGGGTACGAGACGGGTCTACTGTGGAAGGATCCTAAAGTCCAGATGCCTGACAACAAAATAATGGCCAAAAAGCGACTAAAATCAACAGAGAAAATTCTGAATGGTAAGAAACCAAAGGTTGAGAAATGCCGTGAAACCATTGAGGGTTAAATCGCCAAGGGGGTTACGCAAAGAAGTTTTCACCCGAGGAGGCTGCGAAACTTCCTCCAAGAAGTGCTGTCGCGTCAGTCTTTCCAACTTTTGTGACGGGTGGAAGCTTGGTAAGTTATTTCAGTCTTCCGTGTTGACAAATTTGATAATTTGTGAACTTTCAACTTAAGTTTTAATTAACGTGCCATTTCGAAAGCATGCATTGTTTCAGTTGTTAGCATTAATATTCATGAGTGCTGAGTTGTTTAGAAATTGTAACTTACTTGTTTCAATCGTTGTTATATGGGTTTCAAGTGTGTAATATTCCAAGCCGCCAGCGAAGATAAGAAAACTTTCACAGTCAGAACTATTTTGTCGAGAACTATATATATCAGCAACATGCTGCGGGGTATTCGATATCGTGACAGAAGCGTGGGCTACCTGTGGCCTAGCTTTTTAACCTACTGGTTATTATAGGAAACCAAACCCTCATATATAATCTTATTTTTCCTTACTTTATTACAGTACCTGTAAATTAAGGGGGTTAACAAAGTTGTTGTTGTTGTTGTCTTCTAATTATAACTTGTGAGTTTACCATTTTTTTACGTTCCAGCGGTAAGGTCTGGGGACGAGACATCCCATCATTCTGTGCTGGGCGAGAGCGTCGGGCACGAGGGAAGGCGATCGAAGATCTGTCTGTTGCCTTGTTTGTGGCCGTTTTGTTGTACGTCGTTGGAAATTGAGAAAACTCTGAATCTGGCTTTTAGTTTTGGTTAGTTACCATTATGAGTGCAGAGCCCGAAGTTAACGAAAATGGTGCTGGCGCTGAGCCGACAACATCCGCAGAAGGAGAAGAGAAACAAATCGATAATTTGGAGGCGGTCGCTGATCAGAGAAAGGAAGAGAATATTGAAAAAGAGACGAAAGATGAAGAGCCCTCTGGATCAAGCGGAGAGAAAGAAATAAAGTTGTATGTCGGAAACTTACCTGATAACTGTCGAAGAGCATCATTAGAAGAGCTTTTCAACAAGTATGGTAAAGTAACACAATGCGATAGGGTCAAGAACTTCGCGTTTGTGGTGAGTGTCGAGAATGACTTGTAAATGTTTTGTGTGATGATTAGTTAGTCTGAACATTTGTATATATTTTTATGTGTTTTAGTGTTCTTAGTTTTACTTTTGGAATTTCGGATTGATCCTCCGAGGCTGAAAGTCAAAATGAACTTCGATGAGAAAATTTGGCAATTTCGTTCATTTTTGGTATTTTCTCCAGATTTTACCCATCGTTAGATAGTCAGAAAATTCGTGGCCGTTTCGGTTCATCGTAGGTACGTCGGAATGTTACGAAACATTAAAGCAGCCAAGTTAATTATAAATAGTTGCATCAGCAGTGTATCTCGCTGTAATTGAGTGGTTCTCTTTAATTGAAAGACAGTATCATTTGTTTGTCACTGTTGGTTTTGTCAATATGTTATATATAATAAATTATTTTAGTAAAATTACTCAGGTGATTATAGATTTTCCGCTGCTCTGATTGGTGGAGGTTGACGCACTATCCTGGCTATAATCGCTCGCAAGGAGTGATTATAGCCGGCGTTTGAACAAAACAGCTGGCTCACATTCCTCAAGGAGGAAATCATGACGACTTCACCACGGACAAATCTGGTCTTTCTCAAATGGTAACAGCCGCAGAGCATTGAATTGCGGGCGCAA
>JANVCF010181168.1:0-21603 GCA_025388745.1 Hydrozoanthus gracilis
CCCCTCCCTCACCTTTGGGCCTATGCATGCCCAAGACCTAAATAGCTCAAAATCAACGGTTAGGTTTTGCTGTTTAGACACTAGGCAGGCAAGTTAGACTTTGTGTAGCTTACATTCATGTACACTAACAAACAGACCGGAAAGCAGCAGCAAACCGCGACATTACTAGGCAACAAGATGGAATCTCAGCTGAACTCTTTTACAAAATTCATAATGAGCCATTTCATTATAGTTTTGTGCTATTACGAATGTGTTTTGTACTGGCAAAGCATGACTGTTGTTAAACCTAATACATGGAAATCATTACAAGAAGTATGCATATGAGATCAAATAAAATGGTAATGAGAAGGATTCAGAGAGCGCTTTTCAATCTTAGGACCGAAGGATGAACAGTTTTTCAGACGGAAAACTTCAGTAAAATAGGTTTCAATCTATCGAATACATTCCAGTGCCTCTTAAAACTGATTTCACTGAAACTGCGAGATCGAGAGTTCTCTTTGTCTCTGCAATTTTCGTTTGCCAATGGAAGGGACAGCAGAAAATAAACCGCCATTTCCCTGTGATCAGCGATCGATCGAGCATAGTGAACAGCTAGAAGCTAATAAGCTTAAGATTGTCAGCTCCATGAAAGAACACGTCCGATATGGTGCAGACATTTAAGATTTTAAGCAGTGAATTAGAAAAGTACAGTTACAAATGTAAATGAGCCTAATATGAAAGAAGGAAATAAAAAAACTTTAAAGGAGCTAGCAATGCCCCAACTCAGGAGTCCATGTTAGCCTAACACGAGACCCGGCTTATACCGTAGAACTGGTGGTAAGTCAAAATGTATATATATGTATTTATATATTCTGCATGTACTGATCCACCCTGAAGTTATACTCATGGTTATTTGCCACCCGTGATTTACAACAGTTGAACCCTTTGCTTTCTTTTCTGTTATTTTATTTTCGGCACCTTTCTTTTTCTAAAACGTTTTCTACAAATGACTACGAGATCGGCGGGAATCGAAGCGAGGGTCCATGGAGTGGAGTACAGAAGAAAACAACAAAAGCCGGTATACATTTCATGTTCCTCTATCTGGGGCCGGTGGGGGAAACTGCAGTGACCAGCAGAAAACGTTTACCTGACCGTATTTTGGGGCAAAGACGTTTTTACAAACAGGACTGGTTGCACCAAAAACAAATGTGATGGCGACTGACAAAAATACTTCAGAGTTCGAAAGAAAACGAACTTCTTCGGCATTTGTGATTGCTCGAAAAATGCTCGTGACAAAGTTACGATAATTACCTTTGCTCTAAAATAGCTATGGTATCCTTTATTAAGTCACGTTTACAAATTCTGATCAAATATTTGTGAAAACATCTGAGCGCTATGGACTAAAGATGGCCAACCGAAAGAGTAAACATTGCGTTTGTCGATGAGGAAGACAAGTTGGCACTACAAAGTAAATTTAGGGCTTTTTCTGTAACTTAAAGTACAAGTCAACCAAGTTTTCGTTTATAAGGATTTCAGCTTAAACAACAACGAAGACGCGCTCAAATGAAAACTGACTTTATGAAGCCGTTTTGGCAAAAAAGCTCGTTAGAGTTACAGCATCAATTTGATGTTCAAAGCAGGCTGGGCCAAGGAAGATAACAGTCGATTCAATTAGGGTGCTTACTTAATTTGCACCAATCTTTTCTTCTCTTCAAAACAAGCAAAACCCCGGAATGATCACTTTATAGAGTTTCATCAACTTGTTCAAAAGTTAGAACGAATAACACCAATTATTTACATTTCTTCTCTTCAAGACAAGCAAAATGAATGGTCACTTTATAGGGTTTCATCAACTGGTTCAAAAGTTAGAACACCAATCATTTGCATTTATTTATAGGGTTAAATCAACTTGCTAAAATAATGTTAGAATGAATAAAAGCAAACATTTCTCCTCTCAAGCAAAACGATTCACCACTAATTTAAAGGCTTTTCAGCAATTTTGTTGACATGAAGTTTAAATGGTATTGATTGGCCCACTCTTGGCTTAAACGAATTCTGCATGGTTTAGGCAGCAAGCTGGTTGTTAAAACGCTCTTTTGTACTGTTTTTATTATTCAAAAACCTATAAAGCAGTAAGTCGAAGTATACACTTTGGCGGCACCCTAGCTCACTGTAAGCATTTCTTGTGAATGAGAACGATGTGCTGACTCAAGAACGAATGCGATGATATTAACTCAACGTAATCAAGAGCTGGTTAATTGTTCTTGTTTGATTTCGTCATTTACCCTGTATCCAATTTTGATGAATAAATAATAAAACAAAATAAAATCTTCGATTAAACCAAATGGTTCGGCTTCTTTTTTTATGTTTATACATACTGTAATTCGTTACAACGCAATTGAAACAACGTTAAGAATTTTCTCACCAATTATAACTGCATGAATAATAGTTATGGGGGAATTAATCCTTGTTTATAGATAAACCTTAACTTTACTTCACATTACATTCTATATGATGAATTTGACGTAGTTTATGCATGTTCAATCTTCCATAGTCCTACGTGCACATTTATTAGCTTGCAGCGTATAAACTTACTTAAAATAGTACAAAAAAAGTTTAAGGAGTTGAGAATTCAACACTGAGCCTTAATTCCCACGCAAATATACATTTTAAGTGTTCAATCTTTTTAGCCCACCCTTTGGTCTTTCTAAAGGCGCAGTTTTGACTGGAAGATCTTTTGCTTTACTTCCTTACGCGACCATACTGCTTTTGTCGTTTGAAGTTTCTAGACAAAAGGCTTATTCAAAACTTATACAGCTAAAGAGACTCGTTCATAAGTACAACTTAAGTTCTCTTAAAAGCACAATAGCTAAGTGAACGAACTGCAGCTAATAGCACTTCATATAGTCGAGCGAGGAGTCTTGCACATGACTCAAGCAATTCAATATGCTTCTCCCTGTTACAAAAAATAGCAAAGGAAATTTATTAAATGGAAGACACCATAATAAACTCGATTGTCATTGTGACGGAAAACTTTAACTCTTTTCTGGCTTGCAAACATTTTCAAATAAAGAAAGTATTTGAAAGTTGTTTATCAACTTTAATAAGATAGTATAGTATAATATAGATCCCGATCCACACAGATCCATACGATAGCTATTAAAGGTGGCAGGAAGAGAAAAAAAGCCCGGTTCTTTTACTTTCTTTGAATTGTCTTGGGTTTGTTTATTCTTAAAAGAACTATACCTTCTGCTAAACTATTATCTTAATCCATTATTCTTTTCAGGATCTGCTAAAAATGCCATTTGTCACTGAACAACGCTCTTCTTGATCTCAACGGTCTTGCAAAAGCCATGAATTCATCGAACCCGGCAATTCGGTTAGTTTGCAAAGAAATTCTAAACAGTTAAGTACGTGCAACTACTGAACTAACGGTTCCAGATATTTAAAAGCGTATATCTTTTGGTTGATGTGGCAATAACTAACTCTAAATGTTGTTTTGTCAAAAACTAGATAATTCTATGTAATTGCCGGACGTTAAACTTGTGTTAGAAAACTGAAAAAAACTATAACTAAAGAGTTTCCAAAGCCGAAATTAAGCGTTGGAAAATGAGAAATTGTTAATGTTTATTTGGTCGATCTTCATTTACTAGTTAGCCTTTTACTGCTGCAAGCTCGGAGTAAATCTGAAACAATGTGTGAGAATATGGCCAGGATCGCAGATCAAATTCATTGTTCAACAGGGATCATGTTTGAGGTTATATTGAGTGAGATCTAAATTAAGTACGGTAACAAAAGAGTAGAAACTCTTTACCACACTTAACTTACTTTGCTGCCGCTTTTTTGTGCAAGGCTCCTTCGGAGCGTCTATTGACAGCAACACTAGAACTGCTTGCCTGCGACATATTGAAGAACAAAAAGGAAACTGGTACATGTTTCTTACACTTGTTGTATAAGTCTAAAGAAGCCTCTTTTCTCGAAAATTAAAGAAATAGCTTTATTGCTCGAAAATACATCAGTTGTCATATATAGCTTTATGCATTTATGTTGCATTGTACAGAAAGTCAACGCCCAAGTTGTGAATCCGGAAACTAGGCTTGTGGGTGCATTAGACAGCTTTGTGTTAGAGTTCTTTTAAAAATAATTCAAAATTACAACATTTTTTTAAACTGTTAACATTAAGAATCACTAGCTAGGTTGTTAAAAGGAGAGAATTTGAATTCGTTTCTCGTAATTATTCTCAGAATGTTGCATGTTCAGAAAGCGGTATTTCGGTCGCTTTCAGCAACCAGTGCAAAATATAAAGCCTCGACATCTTACATTTTCCTTTATTTGGAAATTATGTAATTTACTAATCATAAACAGTTTTTTGGACATGAGCAATATATCTTAGTATAGGATAATGAAGGTATATTTGAACATTGAGAATGTGTTAGTCACTGAGTCAACGCCTCTTGAGCTTTATCCGGTGCAACAAATTTATTCTTTTTCTAGAATCGATCTCGTTTCCTTAATGAGACCATATCTAGAAACAACTCATATCATAATTACTAAGAGATCAGCTATTCTTGATGATTATAAACTAAATAAAACAATGAATACCTCGATCAGAAAACACGCGACAACAAATTGAGATTTGGCCGGCAGTGCAATTATTGTTTGTTATTGAGGACAGAAACATCTTCTACATGTTCAGTAATCTAATGATGCTGCAAGGAAAAAAAGCACACTGCATTATTATTCTTGTGAGACGCAATGCCAAAATAAAACGGATTTTTTACGTATTTCAAATCCTCTGCCCGCCTTCTTTCAATATGATTAAATTTCGGGTTTTCTGGTTGTAGAGTCTAGGTTTAGTTTATGCATGATTTCTAAAGTAAAGGAGTTGTTGAGTTGCACAATATCCCTTCACGAGATGCTTACTATTTAAAACTTTAATGAACGAAGGACAGTTGTTAAAACAGAAAGGTTCTCTAAAATGTGACTTATCTAGATCTCGACAACAAGCAAACTAAATTCTAAATGTGGTTAAGACTGTCGAGTACATTTTTGCTGATAGTTGTTTGCTAAACAGTTAAAACTCTGCAAGCCGTGTCGGTCATCTGAACTCAAAGTCAAACTAAAACTAAACCCAATATATTATCTAAGATATTAAATGGTAATCAAAAGTAATTGTTTCTAGGCTGAGCAATCAGAAGCTGAAAATTAAAGAACATACGAACATTTGTTACATAACGCCATCTTGTTTTTCCGCTTCTAAAACGAGGCAGTTATTTAGTTTCGTTCCGCTTTAACATCGATTTATCAAGTTTTTGTGTTACCTAGAAAAATGCGCTTGACTCATATTCCAAATTAGTTTAACGATAAATGTTTTTTAAAAGGAGGAAATTATGATAATTTTAATAAATGAACGCTGCTGTATCTTATCTTTCATAGTAAATCTTTCATGATAGATCTCGACAAAACACGACTAATATACAGGCAGGCAAACACGTGAAGGGAAAATCGTGCACTTTGTAAGATTTCTCGTACACCTCACCAACATTTAAAAAGCTTTGTCTCTCGGTTTCTGTGGTTAAATCGCAAGGACTTGTATTGTGGGATTGTTTGACTGAGCTGGGGGTTTGTTCCGGTGTGAGATTTGACGCCGCCTCCTTTATATAGTAACTGACAATGGCTTCGCTAATAACGTCAATTTCCTTTGCCTCATTTTTACGTCGAAAGCATGCAGAGAAACAACCAAAGTTGTGAGCGACGTGTTTGAGGCAAGTTGTTCTCACGAGCTCTGCTCAATGGGTTCACGCCGCAAGTCGTTAAAAAGAGGAAATGCGGATGAAGCAATACAAGTAATGAAAAGTTCGGTCTATGTGTCTTGTGTAAAATATTTATTAAGAACCCTGCGCACAAAAGAGCACTGTTTCGTTTTTGGGCAATTTGTTGCCATCAATGACCAAACCTTGATTAGGTTGTCCTTACAAAAAAATTTGAAGCTGATTTGCAAGGGCCAAAGCAAACAAGAACTAATAAAACCTTAAAACATTCAGTTTTTTGGTAGTTTCGTTAAGAAGAGTAAAACCGTTTGAAAAAGGGGAAACTAAAAAGGTTTACTAAGCCCGTTATGGTATACTGATCTGCCGATAAACAATTCCCCATCAATTGGTGCGTGTTTACGGACAATTTGTTTTTCTATCGATGATTAGAAAACCAGTTCCGGTCAACCATTAGTGTTTGTTTGCATGATAGCTACAGAACAAACTTACATTGTCCATCCCTGAAATATTTTTCGGCCAGTTCGGTAGAGTGATCAAGTCTGGACGACTTAAGGTACCTAACTTGTGGTGTGCTGCACGCGAGCGAAATGAAATCATCAAACTTTTTCAACGATTTTTACTGTTTTATTTATCAAAAAGTTTACAGTTTATCCACAAGTAAACACTTATTAGTTAAAAGTGAAAGAAAGGAAGTTCTCTCAGAGGAGTAAAACAACCAATGGAGGATTTATTTCGTGCCGATATCTGCACTGTTCAAGCTAAATTCCTCTCAAAAGAAGACACATCGGCGCTCAACTTTTATAGCTTTTGTGTAATAGTTCCGTTTTGACTCATTCTTGCGCACTTTGTGTAATATAGTGTTTCTCGATATCTTACATTATTCGGGCTTTCATAGTTAGTGGCTTAGTTTGATTTTGTCTTCTCTATATCTAGGAATTTTGAAATACTAAAAAAAGGCTTTGATTTGTCTCAAAACGAATTCGTGTTTCGAAATAGCGTCTCTCTCAGGGCTCAATATCTAAGTGGTCTTAAGTACGTGGACCACGCCAAAAATCTTTATTGTTAAATAATTTCTTCCAGTTCTCGTTTAGAGTTTGTTTGTTTCAGCTTTGTCAAATAGTTTTCTCTATATAATAAATTACTTTCTTTATCTCAGTTAAATATATGGCTCAAAACTTAGCTTTCGCTTCCGTTTTCTGAACGCTTAACTTAACTATTTTGTTCAGTGAATTCACCGCACTATGCCATTGTCATCTTTGTACACTTTCAAAACCGTTTACTACAACTGCTGTACATTAAAAAATTCATACGCTGACAAAGTTAGATCATCTATTTAAGTTATAAGGTTCTTTGCTTTGTGTTAGTATCAATGAAGACATCTTGAATTGCATATGGTTGAGGAAGGATAACAACGAGAAGATAAGAAAAGTCCCCTCGAACTCCCCACTGTATTTTGCTCGTCGAACGGTTTAGTAGAATAAGGACAAAGAGTCCACGAGTAGCCTTTCGCCATCGGTTTCGGAGCTAGAAGGCTCTCGACATCATACGCTTTTGGCCTTTCTGCTTGAACGGTTAAGTTTTCTGACTGTTCAACTTTTACCTTTTCAGTCTCCCTTTGTTCTGTTCCGCTGCTTTCTGCGAACAGTTTTGCGGACTCTTCTTCCTCGTTCTTGTCTGCAATTGTTTTGTTCTCGGTCTCACTTGGAACCGCTATAAATTCTTTGATTTCGTCGGAAACCCGATTTCGAGAAGACTTTGCCGCTCGGCGAGAGGTTCGTCGTCGAATGACGCCTCTTGCAAAGTCTTCATAATACAACGGACTGATGGCCCAAAAATGACCCTTTCCGTTGGGACTACGGCCAGTTTTAACAAAGCAGTCGTTGAGTGACAAGTTGTGTCTGATGCTGTTGCGCCAACCAGTCCCTCGTTTACGGAAATATGGATACTGAGTTTGAATGTAGTTGTAGATTTCGCTGAGGATGAGTTTTTTCTCTGGGGAACTGAGAATGGCTTGTCCAATGAGTCCGATGTACGATTGAGATGGTTTTTCGTCCTCTGGACAAGGAGTGAATCCCAGCAACTGACCATAACTTGCGTGTTGAAACAAAGCGTTAGAATAATCTTGACTTGTGTATGATGGATACAGCGGCCACGGCCAGGAACCTGCAGTGTTCTTCATTCCTCTTTCAGCAGCGCGTTGACTGTTTGCACTGAAATTACTTGGGTAGTTGTTCCATATGTGCCACAACGCCGGCGGAGAGAATGAAGTCCATTTGTAGGGCTCGTGTTCCTTTATCGTTCCATTAGGCAAGAACAAATTTCCCACGGGAGTAAACGCAGAGCTGAATTTACCAGCACTCATCTTAACTTGAGTTTGCTTTGACATTCAACCTAAAACTGATCCGATGTATAGTCGATGGTACCGAAACAACTACTCGTGTGCTTCTGAACTTCTCAACGTTCCCGACTACTATAAGTACTACTGCGTGCCATCTGTCTACCTTTTTCCCATTGGCAGATAATGCATCAATATATGTCAAACAATCAAATATGAAAAGGATGAATTCAAGGGCTTTTTATTTTCACCCACAACTTGACCAACATTTGCACAGTACCACTGAATAGTTTTCAGTATATGTCACGTGTGAAACACATATAGCCAACAATGAATAAGAAACGTTTCCATCTAAATCTTTGCGTGCTCGGACCCTTAGAATATCTTTTGGTGCTTGTTGGAAATTTTATTTGCTTGTACCGTATGCATAATCTAATTCTAGTGAATAAGGGTATCAGTTCTAATTGGGAGCTGCTGTGTATTGTTTGCTAGAACAACTTGTTAAAGGGTAATTCATCTTCTGAATTTCCGTCATACCCACTTTAAACTGACATCTCCTGGTGTGCACGTGTTTGCGTCTGGCCTGAAGATTGAGCCGGTGTTGATGGGAATGAATTTTGATAGTTTAATTGAAGTATTAGGAAGCAGTACCCAATACATTTTTCCAACGAATTTTATCTTGTTAGTATGACTTTGTGACACTAGCCCCATTCGAAAACTACCTTAGTTCAAAAACACGCAACTTGTATCTGTGCCTTTGTGCGGAGTCTTTGCTTTTCTAGCCGAACACCGTGTTTGGCAAACAAGGTTATTGGTGCATTGAGTGATTCAGCAGTGGATTAACCTGTTCGTATTTACTCCAAACAACATATCCCTTGAGTTCTTAAATAGCAATCAATTTGAAGAAATATCAGAAGCATTCCAGAAAGGCAAATCGTTAATGAATGAGAATTCAGCAGGTCAAGCAAAAGACAAATATAAACTCTTTATTGACTTCCGCGCGTAGATATCGCAAAGCAATCACCTTCGTCATCACTGCACGCACTTTGAAAAGATCTTTCAATACTCGATAGATCAGTTTTCTCTCCTGGATAAACCATTCCAGTTACGAAGAAAACTCATTTTTTGAAAAAACATCTTTTTGATCGTTTCTCATCATACTATACTTTAGAATTCGAGGTTTCGTTTTATTTAACTACGTAATGAGCAATAAATCAAATTGCTTTCATTGACAGAAACAAAACCAAAAATAAATAATTAGCGATATAGGAATTAGGGTATAATTTTGCATTTGTCTTAAACAATGGCAATTAAGTTCCTTTGTAAATATTCATTCAGCACGGGTCAAGAGACGTGTACAATTATAGACGTAACTCGGGGTAAATTCACGTTCATGTCGGTCTGGGATGTTAAGACAAATATTGTTCGAATCGAGGACGAGAATTTGCATGAAAATAACCACTCACCGTGACTGGCAACGCTTGTGAACTCATCACTGGTATTTAAAACAAGACGATATTCACGGAAACACAATGTCACTTAAAATCTTTTAACTGCCCTGGGAATCTAGAGTTAGAAAGATTTTCTCACGGAGGAAAGAATAAAAAGCTTATGGGTTTTAATGAAGTTACACAAGAAACTAAAGCGTTTAAACTTGCTTGTGTGCGTTTAAGGACCTTGCAAACTTCAAATATCAGCTTGCAACTAATCGGATAGGAACTCGTTTATGTATTTATAGTAAGCAAATTCAATATTTGTTGGCCTTAATTTCGGACATAACTCTAATTTTGGTAGTTATCCGAATAACTCTAGAAAGACCGTCACGTCCGTTTATGCTCCGCTGAGCACGAGCAGCACTCGGTTTTAGGCGTGACGCGTAAACAAGTCAAAACAAAATGCACTTTGGAAAAGTTTACTGTTTCTGTTCATAAAATGAAGACAATCTACACTATTCTTTTCCTGACTTTCCTTGCGCTGCTTGCCAAACTAGAAAACAGAAGATCATTTTGAGCGGGGCGAATTATAACATCATAACTAATCCTAAAACTGCTTTAGTCCACTATCTCCTTAGCAGATCTGTTCTTTTAACTGCCCTGGGGTAAAACCCTGGCGGTTTCGTTTGAACAAACAGTCCCTCGACTCACGAACCCGAGGATGAACATCTATCTAGCTACCAATTATTTCTTTCGTCTTTTAAGGTGAATCCAGAAAATGTTAAACAGCTCGATGATTTTCCGAATCTGACTATTTAACTAAGTTCGACAACTCTATATATTTAAGACTTAAGGATAATGAGTTTGTTGGGGGGGGCTGTTCTCCATTCTCGATAGGGAACAGACTGTAAAAGTGCTCAATATAACATGGCTATACAACATCACGTGCTAATGAAGACTTTCAGCATTTGAGACATAAACATTTTTCGGTCAAGGAGGGAGGGAGCACAATTATTTTTAAAGATGTCTGGAAAATTGGTGAGAAATTATAAATTTAGACTTTCAATTTGTTGTAAATCAATTAACAGGTTCTAAAATTTCATCAAAACTTTGAACATACGAAGTATAAGACCATGTCGCTTTCACATGATCTTGTGGCCGTGGGATGCATCACTTTTTGCAATTACATCAAGTGCTCTATCTATCGGACACTATACTCTAGGGCATCCACGAGAAAACGAAAATACTTTTAGTTCTAAACTCAGTTGAAAAGCGGACAACGAAGCGGAGAATGACAAAATATTGAACTATTTAACTAATTAAAGTTTTCTTTGTACATGTTTTAGAGTATAGAAAAGTTGTTTTTACAAATTTGAATAAACCCATTTTGAAAAGAATAGTTTCGTCATGAGTGCTGTAACTTAGTGTTCGTGCTGCCTTCAAATAAATCTTCGTTTAAAAAGTGACTCTTGGCAGTAGGTTTTATTGTTTTATTGAGATTTTACTGCTTTCCGTCACCAACAAAACCTTTTTATACAAAATCAAAGGTTACAAACCTTTTTGTGTTTAAAAATCCTCCTGGGAGTTCACCGATATACTCCAGATGGTAGCGCTTCAATGGCAATCAACAACTTTCATACTAGTTCCGTTTGGTGCATGGTGTCCTCAACTTCAAACTTCGCTTCTTTTGCGTTGAAAACAATTATCATGAAGTTTTGCAAGAAAGAATTGTGAACTTATTACTACTAATCTTAAAAACGCTTCTAAATATCAGTCCACTGAACCAACATTGTTCTCTGTAGGACAGAATCTAAGATTTGACTCTAATGTGATACAAGTTGTTTGAACTTCAAGTAAACCCCTTTAGAACAGATACTGTTCGGCTTCCAATTGAAGCTTTATGTGTTAGAAAGACAACATTTGTTACATTGAAATGCTGAAAACTCTTGCCCGGTCACTTGTGGTTAGAGAACTTCAAACTTTTTGCTCTCATCTCGTTTAAAAAAGCAAGCAGTACAAAATAATTCTGGTCATACATTTTGTATATATTAAATATTCTGTCAAACTACTTCTATTGTTCTGGCTTGTAACTTTTAGTTTTGCCAAGCATGTGAAAGCCAAACTATCCTTGCATGCACTTTTAGTTTGCTTGAAATAGTGTAACATACATTTAAACTATATTTATGCTAAATTTTCACTTTGCCGTGCAAGATTAGCTTAAACAGAGTCCGCTATACGTCTTATGATATTATAATTTTATGTAAGAACAAGCTAAGCGGAGCAGTCACAATTCTAAAGCTGAAATTGTGATGAGACAATTTTAAGAACTTTGTCTAACCTTTGTACACAGTCTCAGAAGCCGTTGTTAAAACTCGTACGCGTGCACTTTCCATGAAGCACTCTCTGTTCATCCCCTGATACTGACCGCGATAATAAAATACAAGCACGTATTGCCTCGCGCCGGGCAACTAATCCACTGTTTGGACACATCATTAAATAAGAAGTATTAAAGAACATTTTGAGCCGGCTGAAAAAGCCAAAAACTTTAAAAGCACCTAAGTCTCGGCCGAAAGTTATTTGTTCTTATAAGATAAGAGCGTGTACTCCAAAATATGAAGGCTGCAGTAAACTTGCTAGAATCGAACTGGAATTAGTCACTGACTGCCATGGACGGTCTGTTACCATTGAGCCGCTTGTGACTACAAATAGCTGCGTGGAGTGTTGAGGTTGGGTGTTCTCGCGGTTAAGGGTACCTTTAGAATAAGGTTTTACTTCAAGAATTTAAGAACTTCAGCAACCGTTTTTTCGTATTTATCTTGATATAATTACTAAAACTGTTCTTCTCTGTATCAAAAAGATTTGTTCTTCCAACTTAAGATGAAGCAGGTGAGAAGGTTTTATTCTCAATGTACATCAACAACAGAAGGTTTTGCTGTTTGCGTATTGCGGGTTTGACAGAACAAAAGTTTTGAGTTCCGACTTGAAAAGTTTACCATTTAATTGAGGGGTTAAATTTTTGTTGGTATTTTTGTTCTTTACAAAAGCAATCTCAAACCTTCTTTTCTTTAGGCCACAGCTTTTCTAAGAAGACAAAGAAAAGTTGCCCTAAAAGAAATCAAATCACAAATTGTAATCTCTCCAGGGTAGCTATTCAGGAAGTTAAGCCAACCAATTTTCTTATGCTTCAGTCGGAGGAGGTAAACGCTAAGAACATACTGAAGTGTAATTAAATTTGACGTTTAGCTCAAAAAATCTTGTAACCTTTTTGCACATTGTACAAACTTGTCTTTCCTTCCTCAGAAACTTTCCCTCCACTCAATATTATTACACTTTTTTTGGTAAGAACACTCTTAACAAGAACCGGGAGGCTCAAATTGCCCGAAAAATAAAGACAAATTAAGAACAATTTGAGGCTGGAATGAACAATTTAAAAAATTTTTTTAAGGAAAAATAGCAAAATGAGCGTGGTAAATAGTCTTCACACAGAGCATCACGCATTAAATAAAATTCGGTACTTTGTGTATGTTGATTTATTGATATGAAGTCGATTTTCAACCGCAAAAGAATATACTGCAGTTAGGAACAAAATAAGAACATTTTGAGCCTCAAATTGTTGAAAAAAATAAGAATATTGAGTCTGGGCAAAATTTTACTGGTACTTAATATAAAAAAAGTGTATTTTGTTTCATTTTTGGCATAACAGAATACCTCAGAAAGGTTACAGCCGGCTCTTAGTGCAACATCAAAAATTAAAACAGAAAAATGTACGATTGAAAATATTTTATTTTAAGTTTAATACGAAACTGATACATACGTTTCTTCAAACAAAATCTGTCAAAAGTGTTTTGCTTCACCATTAAAGAAAACTGCCAAACTTCAAGTTGACATGGTTCACGACCTGAGCCGGTAACTTCAAACTGTTTTCTAGGCAGTAGTTGACATTGGTTTTATCAAATGATATTCGTGTTTGGAAATTATAAACCTTCTGCAAAGCTGCTAGTCTTCAAGTCGTTTGAACCGCTCGGATTTAGCTCTCGATTCTCGAAATAGTTAATCCTACACAAAAAGATCTTATAGGTTGGCGGCTTGATCTTATTCAACACTTTGTTTCCGAAAATGTTTGGAGGAGTTGGAGAAAAAAAGTGGTTCTTCGACTGACATTTTGATATATTTTGATACTTCCAGATAATAACTCATGTGTTACCACTGCCAGAAAACTTCAAACTTTTCTCCTGTATTTGAAGCTAACCATTTACGGTGAATCAAAGTTTCAATTTCTCAGCATGAGTTCTTAAAACTAACAAAATATATTTACTCTAGTCAGTTCCAAATTTTTGCCACTCGGATTTTTAGGACTGAAAAAGGTTCATAAAGATATTCTCGTTAGCTTTGCAGTAATATTTTCTTAAAAACAAATAGTAAGTCACTTCTAATCAGAGTTATGTAGAAGACTATGCATTCGTTCAATGCAACAAAAGTAATATTCCAGAGCACGTTTTTCAGTATTTTGCCAAGGGAATAATCTAGATTTTTTGGCCTAGTTAGGCAGAAATGCTTGCAAATTCTCCCAAGTTGTTTAGTAGATATATTGAGTTTTTACTATACAACTTAAAGACAAACTCGTATGACACATCTCAACGGGATCTCAACTTATTTTAGATAAAGTACAATGCGTTACAAACGGATGAACGGTTCGGTTCGACTTCGTGGTTAGAAAATAAAGATAAAGAATATCGGTTCATAATGAGACAACATTATTGATATTATAATTGATTGCACTTCCGGAATGAGTTGCTACTTACAACAATAATTTACTTTAATAGGCACAACAACTTTTGAGGGAAATGGGTCGAGAACGTTATCCTTTCGTCCTAGAAACCTTCGGCAGCCTTGAAAGTGCGGCTCGTCAGCTAGGAGTTGACGCCTTGTTGAGCTAGCTGTAGAATTCTTTTAACTCGAAACGTTAAGCGTTGCTCTATTATGATTGATATTATGTCATTAAAATACAATCAGCTCATAGCGCTTTCCTCCTCTGTTCTGTGTATTGTAAAATGCACTTAACGATATAAGGCGTGCTATCGAGCAGTAGCGCACGCACCAATAGTTGCTATTGTCTTATATTACAGCTACCCCATTGTTACATTCGGTCAAACTAGCAAACTAATTACACTTTTAAATGTGTCTTTGTACCAAACAACGTAGCTTGCCGTTACCATCCCAGGGTTTCCACACACTTCTCAAGTGCTCTCCTTATTCTTTATCCTGTACTAGCGGTGAAAAGAACTTTGCGACAGCCTTAATGATCTGCCAGCCAGCACTAAACATTCTATTGTCGCTCGGTCATTCAGATTTTAATTGCACAGTCTACCAGTGAGAAAAAATACGGTTAAAGTTATGATGTGGGAAAGACAAAACACCAAAAACCAAGAAAAAATTGCCTTTATTGTACATATATATTGTTTCTCCTCGTGGTCAGTCGATAATTGTAATTGTTCAAACTTTCCGATAATTTCAATATTAGAAAGTTCAATTGCAATTTGCAGCTCTTTTTGACACAGTTAAGATGTACAAAGGGTCAAGAGCATTAAGCTTATGAGCGTGAAGGTGGATAAAGAGTGTAGCCGAGCGTGGTCAGTTGGGAAATGAAACTCAGTCAATATCACCAAACTAGTTGTAACAATGTCCTCGCACATTTCTCACTTGACTATATTCATTTCTCACTTTTGTGCGTACACGTGCTGGCAACTTGCCCCGAGTTCGATGATAAGTTCCCAGCCTTGCCGAGCCGGGCTGAACATTTGTGCGGCTTTTTTTTTAGTCGTGCACAGGGAGGTTAAGCCATGAATCTGCATTCAAGTTCGGTAGACTAGATTGTATCGATAAATGAATACGTTAATGTGAAATAATTAAATGTAACAACAAAGATATTCACTTTTCGATACATATTTTTGGGACAAACTAACATTTATTACGTTTTTGTAAATAAACGCAATTTAAGGATTTACTTCAGAATCTTAATGTAATTTTTCATGAGAACACTGAGCGAGGCTAGAACTTCTTTTATTTTAGACTATAAATGTACTACCGCTAGTGTTGTGAAAGGCTTCAAGAAAGTTCGCTTTTCAATACATGCATTATTAGTTAATAATCGCTTCAGATAATCTGTAAAACGAAGAGGCCAAAGAAGTTTGGTTCAAGGTTATGTTCATGTTTACAGACTAACAGTCTCTAACTCGCAGCCCGGCCGAGGACCGACCGAGAGCATTTCTCGTTGACTAGACGATCAAATAAACAGCAGATAGTAAGCCGTCTTGCTTGAGAGATCTACTTCTTTATAGAACATCTCCCAACAAATGCTTTTTTTTTCTAAATTTAAGACTTCTAAGTAAGAATTTCACGTTGCTTCAAAATCAAATATATATCAAAATATGTACATTATACATACCTTTACCGAAATAACTTGCATTGCGTGTGGCAAGCAATTTACTAAGCTACCTCTAGACTCCAAATTTTATTATAATCGCGTTGCACGCTATTTTCCTTTTCCGAGACAAATAACTTAAACTTGCCATGGTTCAGTAACTGTTGCATGAAAAGATGCATGCTTAGTTCGAAACCGAAATTGTGAACGTTGTGCCAGCTTCTTGGGGCTTGCAATTCAATTGAAAACCCTTGGCAAGTGCACTCTATGTACATTACTTATATAATCTCCGATGAGCCGCCGCGCTATTTTCAGCGAATAGCTGTGGTGTTTATTGCTCTTTGCGTGAGCGATGGTAAACTAGATCGCCAAAAATAATTAACTCTGCATCCCTCACGTTTCTTGCATTTTCATACATGCAACATGTAATAGTCATACTTAAACGCAGTTCCCTTAATTTAGCAGACACTGCCATCCTTCAACGCGCACTGATAAATGAAGACGAAGCTGAAAAAGAAAACTTAAAGGACCAAGCCTATGCGTAATTCAGATGAAGATAAATGGGAAAAAAGGGAAAATATCCATAACTCGAGCCACGCTTCGTGGTTACAGCTATCTTGGTAGTGACGACGTTGGGGAAAGGCAAATTTTTTATTTTTTCGCATTTACTGAGTCTCTGTCTAGAAAAACACCGAGCGAAAACAGTTCGAAATAGTATTACCAAAGCAACCAATATACGCTCTGATTGGCTCCTGTAACTCGCGATATCCAAGACTATTGGTTGATTTTGAGGCGGTAGTCAAAATGGCGTCGCGTTACCCGTTAGTTATAGACGAGGAAATGATTGCTTAAAACGAAGAACCATTCCAGAAAACACAAAGAGGACAACAATATTTGGATTTTTAGTTTTAATAGTTATAACATTTTTTTTCTTTTAAAATCTGCTTAAAATCAACGACGTTTATGTTCTTCAAAAGACCCTGAAGAATGTAAACGAAACTCAAACGTACACGAAGCGCGCGTGAAAACTTAAATTTTGTCCTTTCTTTGAAAAATGAAGTGCATTTTATCCCTACCCTATTTAGTAAATACTAAAACAACTATTCCCTTATCACAATCTGATTAACGTATCAACTTGGTTCCAACAGTGTGTTAAGAGTTTAAAAGCAAGGCTTTCACATGTGTACTACCCTAGTGGCAGTCCATATACGTTATCATAGTGTACGAAAACCTATTATAACTATTAACCAGCTTCGGTCATACAGACAGGGTTGGGTTTTGATAATAAAAAGGAATTACAAAACAGAGCACGGGAGGGCTTCAGTTGGCTTTCGAGGGGCTGGGATGGTCTAGTGGACATTGTTATTATTTGCCGTTTGGGGAAAATCCAAAATACTAGGCTATGGCCACAGACCTGTGCCACATTTGAGTTGGGAACAAGCTAAATTCCTCCTTTTAAAACAAAGAACGAATAACGGTTTAGTTCGGAAAAAAGTAACTTTTCAGAAAGAGACTAAAAAGAAAGGCATGGTGTTGCACACCCGTAACTCAGTTAAGCCGATTAAAAAAGATGTCCTTAAATGCTGGTTGGGTTACATGCTATATCATTAAAGAAAAGAAAGCTACATAAATGATCAATATATAACTAAAAAATGAAGAAAAACATGCGTAGAGCGTTATTACAATTCACGACATCGTGAGTTGTTATATTCACGATGGTGTGTTGTGGTAAATTACGACAACTAATTACAACTTACGACAGGTATTACAATTCACGACGAAAGTTATTACAATTCACGACGTCTAATAGATTCGCGACAGTACAAACGGTTTAGTAAAGAACGACATTTGTAGGTAGATATTTACCAATCAAAAGTTTCACAATATGTTCATTATAGTTTCACAATATGTTCATTATAGTTTATCTGCAGTACTGACCCAAGATATACAAGAACTGTAAACTGAACAATCTGATGTTTGTTATCGGGGCTCAACTGCAGCCAATCCAAAGAATACAGATGTATAAATTCTCACTTGACCAAACATACAGATACAATGTACAAGCAAAGCACTTTTGAAATCTAATTTCTTTCATAATATTTTAATGTTCTTAAATTACTTTGATATTTCTTCACGGGTTTAACAAAATTTTAAGGTGCTTTGGCATTTTGTGAACGTCGTCGTGTTTCAATATACTTGTGTTTGTATTATCTCCGGACACAACGTTGTACTTGGATTGACACGAGTAACTTTTTCCGTTATTATAAGTCACTAATTCCTGTATTCTTTTCTTCACCTCTTTAGTGGACTTGGATTTGGCTATTTCGTGTTATGTTAGTAGAAGAACACTGCTTAGTATATACATGTGTTAGACCACGCGAGAAGGTGATGGTCGATCGAAATATTGTATACGGGCCTTAAGTTTTAAGACTGTATGACACTGACAGACCCAGTTTGCAACAGCATTCTAGTGACATTTATATTTTGGCTAGTATGACCGAGATGATCGACGAAAAAAAAGTTTTTTTATGTTGTGTGCTGACGGCTGGGTGGCCGGGTTGAGTTGAACACCCTCAGGCTCCCTTGTAAACACTTCGGATTTTATTGTTAACATTACAACACGACCACTGCCTAATTACGATCATTGCGCCAACTTGACTCCACCACCCGATACTTAGTATTTCAACCATAATTTGCCATAACGTTAAATACTCTTTATACACATGGTAAATAAGTAGACGATTTTTGAAATACTTGCTGCATGCCGGCTTACAGGAGCCCCTTAAGTAAGCGCCTTAGTTTGTCAGAACTCCAACGGATGCCGTTAGAAAAAACATTCACGGAATGTTGCAAGACATAGAAAAACGTTCTCGATCAAAACTTTTGGGTTTCACCCGACGTTCACACACTTGCAACTTGTACTAGATAAAAAACTAGAAAAGCTTTAAAGATATTCAATCCTTTTTTGGTAGGAGTAATCAGAAAAAAATCCGAGTCACTGACGGGAATCGAACCCGCAACCCTCTGATTACCGGTCAGATGCTCTGCCCACCGAGCTACAGAGACTGCATTTAACCGGTAATCAGAGGGTTGCGGGCTCGATTGCGTCAGTGACTTGGAATTTTTCCTGATCACACAACACCAATAGGCAAACTTCTACATAAAAAACCATATTGCTCTTAAAGACATTCTATTTCTCGTAGTGAAACTGTTAAATGGCTCAGTAAGTAAATAAAAATACTTGATAAAATCATGGTTTAAAATCTTTGCCCTCTGAAGAACGCCAACCTTGAATAGTTTTAACTAGTCGGCAGCTTTTACTTCACTTTAACAACTTAGCTGCAAACACCTGCATGGAGCATTGGAACGATTTTTGCTTACTAGAAAACGAACGATGCAAAGACAAGTTGTACATTGAATGAGAAATCAAAAATTAGCCCTGGAGAGGCCGTACTCGCTTGCGGAGATAGATGTAGTAAAAGGAAAATTACAAAATTCATCACAGTTTTTCACAAGTGTTATCATAACATTACTTTACCTAGCTCTTAATAAAGTGACAATATTAAGATATCTGATCATAGGGGTGGTAAGATATTTGGCAATGTCTGATGTTTAAAGTGCCTGTCTCACCGGTTTATTGGTAATTTAGAGTTATTTTTCAGAAACTAGTCAGCAGTAATTCAAAGAAAAAAGAGCAAAAAGCAAAACGCCCTTCAAAAGACGCTAAAAAAGCGCTTTTGGGTTTCCTGTTTTGAAAATAGAAAGACTAGATCGAGTTTCATCACTTGGATTGTTGATGTCAGAGTAGTGAGGCTGACTTTGAACTTCGGAACCGTAGTATGCCATTAATATGAAAAAGTATCGTAAACTTAAGTGAAACAGAGCGCTCTTCCCATTGGTCTGACTCTCACTACTTTGACGTAAGCCTCAAACTCGGTACCAGTCTTTTCCGGCGAATGATACATGACGTCCAGTCACGATTCTACGGAACTTTTGAAAATCTTTGAAAGTTCAGAAAAGGGGAATATACGTAATTACCCCGACAAAATGTTATTCAATGTATAAGTATTCTTTAGAAATTGTCAATAAACCGGTGAGATAGGCACTTTAAAGTAACTTAATAGATTTGTGGTTAGACACTAGTCATGTTTTGTTGAAAGCTTCTATAGACATTAAAACGGATGCTTAGAAAAAGTTGTTCGTGGAGCCTACGGACGGTTGTGTAGTAAAGCGCATAAAACTGTTTTATTAGTAATAGTATGTGTCTTTTGACTTTTTCAAAGAAGTTATAGTCCCTTTGCTGCAATATTTCAACTCATGAAGTAATTGTTTCGTAAATCAATTGCCATGCATGGCTTTGGATCTCTGTTTGCCAAAGTTGTCTTTGAAAGCATATCTTGTGTTGTGTGTGTATGTCGCTAGCGAAGCGGAAATGATTTTCAAAGATACCAGGGAGAGCTTTTTATACCACTTATACTAGAACTTGAAATGTTGTTACTTGAAGATTTTTTAACCGTCAGTAGATCTAGTAGATTACTGAGGTCAAGGTTCAGCACCTGTATATTTTCCATATAAGGGAACAAAGAACATAAGTCGGAAAATATGGTTTTGCTTTGTTTAGATTCTTCGTCAATGAGTGGCGTGAAGTGCTGCCCCAACTGAGAGATGATGAAATATGAGATATAAGGATAAATTGAAGTAGCTATTTTCTTTCTTTAAACATTCCAAACTGATACAATGACGCTGGTTTAGAAGCTAACCAATATCTAATACTGGAACGGAGGATTATGGTAAATCTCATCCTGTATTCACGCAACCTATTCAAAGTATTCATATTTGTGGTATACCGTTAAAAAAAACTGTTGCCATGCGTCGGCGAGTAAGTCAGACGTATTGATCGGTTAACTGGCGTTAATTGAAAATCCAAACCCGTTCCTAGCCGTGCCGATAGTCAGTCAGGAAGCAGTTCCAGCAATTGCTCCCACGCACGCAACGTCGGCTACTTGGGCTCCACAGGGCGAAGTTTACTCTCTCAACTATTAGTGAATCGACAGATAATGTACTCCTACACTTTCTTTAGCCTCAGTAAAGTATGCATATCTTCTAGTTGCCCGATAAACTTTGAGTGTACGTGACCAGAAAGATAAGTCTTCAAACTGTCAAGGATACCATTCTCAAATTCCCACGCACTCAACAGCTTGGCCAATATTCTTGATTTTATGGGAATGACAAGTTTTTTCCCTCGGCAAAGTTGTTTAAGAACCATTCAGAAATTACTGCTTGCATGATTTTGGGCTTGACACAGGGTTCAAATTCACCATCTTTTGAACAAACCAGCCCAGTTTTAATCCCGTGATATCATTCAAACTGATTTAACGCGCTTTAGAAGAACTTTCTAGTGAAGATCCCTCTCATTCTAGAGTGACAAAGATAACAATAAGCAATAATTGTAAATTTTAGCGCAATCATTTTCAAGAAGATTCTATTTTCCTTGTTTTGGGAAAATTTTAAAAACTTCTTCTTAAGAAGATGAAAGTCGTGCAGTATAGACCGATTAAGGTCAGGTAGATGCGTGACATCTTTCCAAATTAAAGTAACAATTGCTGATCTTTTCGTGCTAATACTTCACAAATATATTGTACCTTGGCGGCGTAACCGGGAAGG
>JANVCF010181169.1:0-11000 GCA_025388745.1 Hydrozoanthus gracilis
ATATATTTTGTTTCTTACTTTTGTTTTGTTTTGGTTCAAAAAATAAACAGCACTTAAATAAAGGCTTCCCTTCAATAAACGGTGCACCTAAATCATGAAAAATTGAATAGAGCTGTGGTGTTTATTCAAGGAAACACAGTAAATCATTCTTATGATTTTAAAGCTCCTAACTATTGGGCTGGAGTAAATGTTGCACTGAAAAGCCTTTTAAAGGGAGTTTGCATCAAAAAGTTAGTGTTGTGTGTACTGTAACTTAGTTAAACTGCTACTTTTCCAATGAGACTCTTTTTCTCCACATTGGTAGAGTCCTAAAAATCAGCTCATTAAAAATGACTTGGCTTGAATGTGTCAAGAAGTTTTACAATGCATAATTATCTCTGATGTCTAAACTAAAATGCTTTGCTTTTAAATTGTTATCATAACTATATCTTGACATCATTTAATTATATTCTTAACAGGCCATCCACACTGCGCCTATCTCTTGCATGGCATTTGACTTATCTTCAACTTTGTTGGCTACAGGTACTGTAACTTCTTTGAAGCATTGCAGATCATCACCACAATAAACAAAACTTGATAGAAACTAAAATTTTGATTTAATTACATTCATGTATCTTCAACAGTTACATATATGACTATAATAATGTTTAAGTTCCGTACCAATAAGCTAAAGAAGTGAACTGTTATACTGTAAAAAATTATCAACATACACCAAGTTTTTCCATTGAAGTAGAATTAAGAAAGTTTAAGATAATCTTATGCCAACTAACATAGTTTTTCATCACAATTTAATAACCAAATACCATTATTCTTTTTAGCAAGTAACACATTTTGGGCATCTGGGATCTCCAGAGATACCAAATGCCTGCCTGTGGATTCGTGCCCTGGCTCCATTGTGGTCTAGACTAATATAATGCAAGGTGAAACCAAGTATAGCATGTGAAACATATCAAAAAGGAGACTGGTACGCTATAGATATCACTGTTAAGGGTAGTTATGTTTGATCCTGCAGGCTCCAGTGACAGCACAGTAAAGATTTGGGACATTGAGAAACAGTATTACACTCACAACTTCAAAGGCTCTCAGGGAGTTATCAGGTAAAAACAGTTTTTACAGTTATACATGTATAATGAGTTTCATTGATACTAGGGTTCAATCATTTTAGCTCTACATGGATGATAATAAGCCAATTATTAGCCGAGTTCTAGTCACACAAATGCTGGTTGTACATGTTTGGATAGCATGCTGCTTGCAAACTACTGTAGGCAGCTACTGATCATTTAATCCATTATTCCCAGTTGTATTTTGTAAACTCTGTAAACTAGACCCAATACTAAATTTATTTATAAGTAAGAACTGGTCAAGGAAGAAAATTAAAATTCTCCAAATCCTTTTTAATGTTATTAATTTTTTATGACAGTTTACAAGTGTATTTATAATTTGTTATACAAGGAGAATTTGGATGTTCGTAACTACTTACTTGGCTTGAAATCTGTTAAATGATGATAACTACAGTGGTACCTGATATTTGCTATGACAATTATGTCCAGTTTGATAATAAAGATGGTGCTTGTAGTAATGATGATACTGATAGTGATGATGTAAACTTCAGTAGGGATGACAATTCTATAAAGATGATGACTGTTGTTGATGAAACTTTCCAGTTTATTGTTTTTTATTATTTTTTGATTATAATAAAAAATGTGATGATAAAGACAATGATGATAAGGATTTCATTGTGATAAATTTTTTATTGGTACATTTTAAATGTGTTCACAGAGCTATATAAAAAATATTATATATTAAAAAAAATCTTTTACGAGTAAGAAATTAAAACCCCTAATTATATCTTAAGTTTAAGGCATTACTTATTTCTTAAAATATTTAAAATTAGTAGTTTCATGCAACGTGGGAGGCAGTTTATTAAAAATAGTGCTAGTTCTTACAAAGCAACAAACAGTGCAATAATCAAATGAAGCTTATCAGTTTTCTTGGACAAAAATCTGGAAAAAAATGCAATTATTTTTGTGCTCACAGCTACAGAGGCAATCATAGTATAGATAATTAAAGGTTTGAAATATTTGTGCCCACTAAAACTTGCATTTGGGCTGCCAAATTTTTGCCTTTGATGGTTGGCTGGCAAATTTAAAAAATCTAACTTTGAGGCCTTGTTCATCAATTTCTTGCAGCTTGGTTTGTTTTCACCCAGATGCTTCCTGCCTTCAGCTTTTTTCTGCTGCTGATGATTACAAGATAAGAATTTGGGATTTAGTCAAGAGCAGGTTTGAACATACTTGTCATGATCCTAATTATTTTATATTGCAGTACTTTTAGATGATGATGGTTACAAATCATTAATGAGCATGCGCAGCTGATGATAGCATGTTTTCATCAATGTTAAAGTTGAGATGCTGCTTCGGTGTTCTATAAACAGTTTAAGTTATATATTACACTGTGGAAAATGGAAGACACTGACATTTCAGGCTGTTGTCCTTTATCATAATACAATGAAGGCCTACCAGACGTCCAAAATGGCTGTAACTTTTATTTTTCCACAGTGTACTTAAGATATTTACCATAACATTCTTGGTGGTCTATGATGTCTAACGTTTACATAATTATTGGTTTCGCATTTTGTTTCATTGAATTAAAATAAGCTGTCAAACAACAGAATCTCTTACAATTTTAAGTTAAAGAACATACGACACGAAACTAGTGACCACGTGCGTCTCGCCTCAGTCCATCCAAAATTGATTTTAAAATATCTGTATCTAAAAGATTTTCTTACGAAAACTCTAGCAGTTACGGATGTTTTAAATTCGACTTAACTCTTTACTTCCTAGTACCCGAAGAGGCGAGACGATCGTGACCTGTTACGTCACATTGTTGGTCTTTTGGAGGGGGCACTTTTAGCGGGAAAAATTGAAAATTCTACACGCCGTATCTTGGCGTACTTTCATTGTATGTTCCTCAAACTTGGCAAACCAACGTTTTTTATAGTAATGCTTTTTGAAAATTCAAAAACTGATTTCGTGTGATATGCTCTTTAACAGTTTATGCATTGTAACTGTTCAACAAATTGTTTTACAGGTGTCTTGCAATACTTGAAAACCATTTCAGTGTAGTTACATCACTTGCCTTTTCAAAGAATGGAGAATACTTGGTCAGGTCAGTGAAATTTACTAAAAAATTCCCAGATTTAATCTTCTAACAAAGTGATTTCCTTAGGGACCCTTTTCATTCTAAGTGTCAAATTTTATAACAGATAAGGTTTAGTATGACTGTCATGAAGGATCACGATTTTCTTGTCTACTACCACTGTGTTTAAAATAATATTGTGTGTATGCTGTTTTAAAATGAAATGTCATAATTTATACAGTTATTTTTTGTCAACAGCGGCAGCAGAGATAATGTTCTGAATGTATGGGATTTACCAAACAGAAAATCTGTTAAAACGATTCCAGCATTTGAGGTAAGCCTTTCAGCGGGATCTCATAACACTTTTGATAGCTACGAGTATACAACAACAACCACGTAGTCTCGATTAATGATGAAAAATTTGAGATTAGCTTATTTGAATTGTATTTGTAATGTCCATTTTTAAAACTGAGTAAGAACATTAGATAAGGGTTTACGTTTTCATTTTATTTTCAAAAACAATAGTGGATTAAGAACAATTGAAAAGTAGCAAGTGCTTCCGAAAACACCACGCTTAGGGTAGCCGTCAAACGCCTTCGTTGAGAAAACTAAAGCACAATACTTGCTTAACATACTTTAAACTTAAACTACGAGTTTTCCATGTTGTTTGTGTGATACCTTCTATATCTTAATGATTTCTAGAGAAATGCCATCGGATGCCTTAGTTTCTTTAGCAGGTTCAACCATTTTTGGCAGGTACAGATCGAGCATTTTGGACAGGTATAGAGTGAGAGAGCAAGAATAAAATAGACACCCTGTTCATCCAACTTGGGGGTTGGGCATAGGGCTGACACCCTACCCCGTACAAACGATAGATACGGAATGGATGTCACTGAGTGGGTGAAGCACGATGGCTAGGATCAGAGGAAACATTCGGGCACACGGTAATATACTCTGGACGAGAGGACAACCAACACACAAAAGGTGTAACAATCATCATGGCCGACAAAGCAACAAAGGCACTGATAGATTTAACTCCAGGTACACGAAGCCCACTGTTATTACCTGCTGCGCACCCAGAGAGGATGCAGAGTAATAAAAGAAAATCGTTTTCTACCAGCTACAGAAATCCATTCAAGAGATATTATTGCATGAAGTGTTGTTTGTGATTGGAGATTTCGATCCTCGTGTTGAGAACAATTTAGAAGGTCGTGATAAGATCATAGGGAAGAACGGACGTGGTAACGTCAATGACAAGGACATGGCTGCAATCTGTGCGAGGAGAACAACTTGGCCTCTGGAAGAACTCTTTTCCTGCACAAAGAAATTTACAAAACGACGTGAACACCCGACAGCAAAACACACTCAAAATTGATCCCGTCATCATCAACAGCAAGTACAAGAACTCGTTGCCAGATCTGAAGGCAAGAAAGGGTAGCGATCTCCAGTTGCAGATGTAAATCATAGCCATCACGCCAGTTTGAGATTTTCAAAGAAATCTGGATATCCGAGAATGTGCTTGAATATTGGAAAAGTCGTTTAATCGAAAGACTTCCAGGAAGACGACTTACCTAACTGTAAGAATTGGAGGGACATAACACTCCTGAGTTTTACAATCAAAGTCTTCTATATAATCGTTTTAGGGCGCTTGACATTCGTAAATAGCAAGCACATCTTCACTCTCACGATTATCTTCGAACAAGCCAGGGAGTAGAACAGCACAGTGAGTCTATGTCGACTCATAGACTTTGAAAGAGCCTTTGATAGTTTCCACTAAGAAGCGTTGTGAGGCATTCTGCGACACTACGGATAACCAAGTTTTTTTTCAGCATTAGGGTGCCGTACAATGAATGCTTCACCTAGGCCATCTGTGAAAAACAGTTGACGGATCCGTCTACCATTCGGATAGGCATAAAGCAAGGCTGCATACTTGCTCAGTTTCTCTTCTCCCGTTGTATTGACTGAGTCTTGAAGAATGCTGTGAAAGATCAAACCGGCCCTAGGTTGACCCTCTCCAATATGCTTACCGATGTTGTTTTTGTGGATGACTCCTGCCTATCATCCCACCGCAACACAGACATGCAGGCCATGACCGAAAGCCTAGTCTCACAGAAGGTCAGCAGATGGGAAACCAAGCACGAGAATGAACCACAGCACAGATGCACCGATCACCCTTCAGGGAAAGATAGTACAAGAAGTCACAGAGTTTATGTATAAGTTATAGGCCCGAGGATTGCCACCGAAGAGGAGGTTAAAATCAGGTTGTTAAAGGCGAGCAAGAAACTGCCTCCGGTAAGAACATCTTGAAAACCAAGAAGATTAGGTTCAAAACTAAACTCTGCCTCTTCAAGACCAATGTCTTCACCCTCTTGCTATATTGGTGTGAGTCATGAAAGACAACAAAAGTCATCTATCTAAAACTTGACACCTTTCAAACCCATTGCCATTGCCGCACTCTGAACATCTTTCGGCCCAACACCATATTGAACGCCAAGCTACACCAGATCACTTAACCAACTACATCAGCTACGAGGTGAAGAACAGAAGGTGGCGTAGAATTGGGAAAGGTTGAAGGGGAGACCAAACGCCAACAGCTCGTATAATCTACAACAACACTTGGTTGCATTTCTATTAAGTTTTACCAGCATTATTTAAACTTATTGAAGTTTAAAAGGATTTATAATTTGAATTTGTTATCTGGGAAAGATTGAGGGGGAGAATGAACGTCAGCAGCTCGTATAATCTACAAAAACACTTGATTGCACTTGTATTAAGGCTTACCAGCATTATTTAAACTTATTGAAGTTTAAAAGAGTTATAATTTGAATTTGTTATCTCTATTAATACAGGGAATAGAGTCAGTGGTAATGAGGCCGAGCGACGTAAAATGCTTGGGATGTGAAGCTGGTACACAGGAGTACTTTTTAACTGCTGGGGCAAAAGGTGAGCTGGTGTTTATAAATGCTGTTTATCTACCTTGTTAATATAGGCGATTCCTTCTTTACATTCTTAGCCTCGTCAGCATATAGGGCTCTAGGAATCTCAACGACTGGCTGGGCTATAAACCAGAGCGTACTGAACAGTAGTAGGTGAACAAGATAACACCCAGCTCTCCGGGTATTGCGAGTTCGATACCTCAAATAATGCGTATTTGGCGTTCAATTTTGTCCATTGATCTTAGTCGGTTCTTTATCTTGAAATATTCAGAACATTTTGGTGACAAATTATGTCACAAAAGATTCGCCTAAAGGCTTAAACCTGCTTGAACAACTTGGTTCAAAAGAACTGTCAGAACGCCTCTAGAAAATTCGTCCAATATTAAAGCGGTGTCAATAAGAGTTTTGGTCGCATCTTTTTGAGGTCTTCTTATTACTGAACAACACTGACGCTGTCGTCGTATGTGTGTAATTTTTTCTATACTTTGATTAGTGGTTCAACGTTTCTGCCCTGTAACTGGTTCTCCAAGAAAAATGCGATTGCATACTAGAAAGAATACAAATGCATACAACAGAGATTGAATAAAAGATTAGGGCAACTAATCATTATTGAAACAGTGTTATTCTTTGCAATTGTTTTGAAATTGTCACGTTCACTATACTACATTAAATTAACCGTTTAACTCTTGTTAATAACGACGCGAAGTAAAACAGAGGACAAATTTCTATTGCATAAAGACGTTCACTTTTTACATTTTTCAGTACTCTTAGGTAGTGGAAAAAGGTTTCATAACCAGTTTATAAGACATAGCCTGCGGTTTAACGTCTTTATCGAGAAGATGCGAAGGTCTAACCGTTTACAGATGTAACAGCAAAGACAGCACCTTCTCAGTTATTCTGCGACCTTGGTTGAAGGTTGACACCGGAAATTGAACCCAGGCCTCCCGCACGACAGACTTGCGCTTTACCAACCAGGCGGCGGTATCGCACCTTCCAATGCGGTGAAGAGTTAAATGAATCAACACTAAATTCACTTGCAGTTACATCGTGATTCGATTTTTTTTTCAATCCCAGGCCAGATACGAGTGTGGAGTTTACCAGATGGAAAGTGCGTCTACACACAGTCAGTGTATCCTAGTAGCACGGACACGAATCAGAACAATGAGGGGGGTGGAGTGGTGCAGGCAAGTCTGTGCCAGCACTTGGGTGCACTTGCTGTGGTGACGTTTGACCATAACATCGTGTTCTACGATCTTGACACATTCAAGAGACGCAAACAAGTATGTTTATTCCCAAGCTTATTTCAGCATGCTCAAAATTTAGATTTTAATTTCTTTAAGTACACGTTTTTGCGAAATCTTAAATTTGCTGTCTCTTACTAAATGTCACTTTCTGAAGGAAAAAACTTAAATTGCGAATAAAATCTAAAAGATCATGATAGTTTAAAGTACCAATAGATTTTACAGGAACCCAGTTATTAGACTCCAAGCCCTATGGTTTGACTTCATCATCTGAGAAGCCACAAAGGTGTAACCGTTTTGCAGAGGATAGAGCAAAGGCAGCACCTTCTGTTAAGTTATTTTAAGACCAGGCCTAACCTGACCCGTAAGACTTAACACCATTTAACTGTTGGCTGCCTCTATGCCATAGGCATGCATGCACAACACCGCTATTTTTCTTGTTAGATCATTTCCGATTTTCTCATTACAAAGTGACTTGTTTTTCTATGTGTTATGTAAGGAGAATTAAGGGTATTATTGTGTGCAGCTTGTTGGGTATAACGATGACATCCTCGACCTGTGTTTTGCGGGTGGCGACGAGCGGCAACTGGCAGTTGCCACAAACAGCAATCAAGTAAGGGTCTACAACCTGGATACCATGAACTGTGAGCTGTTGAATGGTCACACGGGTATTGTTCTGGCCTTGGACGTCAGCCGGGATGGCACGATGCTTGTTTCTGGATCAAAGGTTTGTTTCTTTAAACTTAAAATCTTTATTGATCGGATTAGGGTGTTATACTTTTTGTGTATCCTGAGACTCAGATTTGGAACATCTTTGCGTTGTGTATACGTGTGATTAGAACGAAATGTTAACAAGTGTCATTTGAAGAGGAAAACCTTTGCATGTCTGTGTTTTACTTTGCAAGTTTGAGAGCATCTGTACAGATACAATGCTCTCTTTATGTTAAACTGGAGTTCACAAACTCAAGATACAGTGATGTTTTGTTCTTTTTAGGATCATAGAGTTTGCGTATGGAAGCAGATAGATGACAGTTTTCAGTGTATTGCAGTTGGCAAAGGACACACCCATGCCGTCGGCACAGTAGCCTGGCCAAAGTAAGTGCATCTGTCTGGGGTCGTACGGGCCCTGGAGTCCTGGAATAACACTGGAAAGTTTTCGAAGCCCTGGAAACTCATGGAAAAGTCCTGGAAGTTCTTATTAAGTCCTAGAAAATCACAGAACTTTATTGAAAATAAAAAAAAATTCGCCAAATGATGCAAGATTTTAGACTTAGTTTTTGCTTGTCATCATAACATGTGTTAAGTTCAATAAATACGAATTTTCACGACATTGACTATTAAAAAGTTGGTGATTGTGAACATTTTCGTTCTGTGTTTAAAGAGCCCAGGAAAACCCTGGATTTTATAAATTCTGAACCTTTTTTATTTTGTGTACGAACCCTGAACTATTCTGTAGTGCTTTAGTGTCTATCATTCTGTGATGTTTAGGTATCTGTAGCAACTAATAATAGTTACTCAAAACTAAGACTAACGCGAGTTGCTCGGCTTTTCGACCGCATACTGCCATAATTTTCAAGATGATTCATTTTCAAGTCTTATACAGGGAATACAAACAAAGTTTCAAGTGAAAACCTTAGCCTTGATCGAGTCTGATTGTACATTAAAACAAGGATTGTGTTTCTTAATCTCTGTAATAAAGTGACCATAAAGCACGCGCTCTGAATGACTGGAAAGCGTACTGTTTGTGAGAGTAAAGGTTGCCTTTTCTGTTCGCTTTAGGGGCAGACCATTTGATTTTTTAGGGTGTTGGAAGGTTCATTCCATGCAAGAACTTTTTTCCTGCTTGCGAACAAACAAGATGTTTATTTCCCATTAAAAATGCAGCACAAAATATTTTCCCCAAATTTGTATTCCGTTGTACTTTCCGAGCGCTTTCTTTGCACTGTTTTTTTCCTCTCGATTGTTTGCCGCAAGATTTATTCTTTCTCCAATTGCTGTAGGAAGTTGTTTTTCTAAATCTTTCATCCCCACCCCCCTCAAAAATCAAATGGTCCTGCACCCCCCCCCCTTAGTTTACAATGACGTGCTCATTCATGCTATACTTTGCAGGCTTAGCAGTAAGTTCGTAGTGAGCGGAAGTCAAGATTACACCATCAAGGTTTGGGATGTGGCGCGCGGCTCACAGGTAAGATACTCGCCCCTTTAGCCTCGGAGCAGAACAGGGGGGATTGGGGTTAATGCTTTGGTAGATAGTAAAAGAGTTTGGAGGGGGGTTAGAGGGGGGGACTTTGTTGAGGACAAGCACCAACATCGTCCGTTCTTGCCATTTGCAAGTATAGCTTCGGTTTTGGGTCAGTTTGTTGGTTTGCTGTCAACTTCAAACTTTAATTCAGTCTTTAAACTTATTGGATGGTTCTCAACATTTCCAAGTATGGACGGTTATTTCATCAAGAGCATCATGAAAAGTTGCAAATAAGTGGCTTTTAATTGTAACCTCCTCCCCCTTTCCCCCGATAATGGGCAGTGGCCGATTAATTCAATTAACTAACATTGATATTGGCAGTCGAACTTCATGATAACTATAAGCAGTAAACGACAGTTGCTTTGATAGAAACATTACTATTGGTATAGTTTTCCTGTGAAATTATAGCTACAAAAACAGGTTAAATTTTAAATATTAATGTAGTCCAAAATTTTTTTTAATGTTTTCTTTATTTTTTTAAATTCTTTCGTTATATTTTATTTTCATTTTGTTTTTGTTTTATTGCTTTAATGTAGTAATCAATGTTTACGATTTCGTATTTTTTACAAGTTTTGAGCTATTAATAGTATACTGTACAAAGAAATTCTTCGACTCAAAGGGCCCTCGTTAGTTATGTTTGAGTATAAACTATAGTTATTACTATAAATAAACATACAGTTGTTTAGTATACTTGGCAATCTTTATAAGCCATATTTAAGTTGTGAAAAATCTGAAACAGCAGCAATGTGGTTGCTATAAGACATTTTAACAGGCCGCTGTAGAATATTTTATTCTCACAAACCATTATTCAGGTAATCGGAAAAAAAGATTCATTGTTGACAGTAATAGATTACGTAAAACTTTTTTGAAAAAAAGAAATGTAACAGGGGCTAAATTCAGGGTTCAAATGAAACTAAAAAGTTTTGTTTGCAGGACGGCTCTGAATGTGCAGAGTTGACGGTGAAACTAACTGAAAAAGCTCATGATAAGGTTTGTACAACTATTTCGCTTCCACGCTAGCAAACGTAATGCTGAAGTTTTGCAACCTAGCAAATAAAATTATGAATTGAGCTCTGAGTCTGGGGCATACTTGCTCAGTGTATATATTTCTTCGGGGTTTCTCTTGTTTTGTTTAAATGCAATTTATGCAATCTTTTTAACTCTCTTCTTTCTTATTTAAAAAGTAAAGAAAATAAAAGGAAAGAAATTTGCAACAGTTATCATTTCAATGCTGTTGTTATTGAATGGTTTCATAATTATCTTCAGCCCGGTCAAAAGCTTTGTTCATGCAATAGAATTTTTTTTAAAACGACCGTTGGTTTTGGAAGCTAGATAATTGTCTCAATCCCGATATTTTGAATATATACCAGTAGAACTATTCTCGTAATGAAACCCGGAGTGACTAAAAAGTTAGTTAGAGTGATCGACTTGCTCAATTTGTCG
>JANVCF010181202.1:0-10997 GCA_025388745.1 Hydrozoanthus gracilis
TCCCACCGGGACTCTGATTTGAAATTGAAAATGAAGCGATATACATTACTGTCTACGAAACGTTTTTACTCTTTGCCTTCTCTGATGTTTTTCCATAAATCCATTTTGGTCAAATGTTGAAGTCAAAGACTCAACGATTACCGCTGACAAGATACAGTGACATGAAAACGAGTTTCACTTTAAAATTATGTACATTAGCTAGAAACTAAGCTGAGTTATAACTTCCGTCTGCAAAAAGTTTTCATTTTACTCCAAACTTCTTTTGCATGGATCCATTTTGCTTTACGGTTGATGCCTTTGATTACATAACCACTCCCGCCCTCAATGGCTTTTGGCCTGTTGTCGTCGTCAAACTCGACCCGTACCCAGTCTGAGGGGGGAGAACTTGCAATACATTTCCACCCTGCATTGGTGCTGGTCAAACTGCCGTCACTGAAAGAAGCTATACTGAAGACCAGTCCAACCGCCTCTATTTTTTTATCTCAACTGCTACTACCTTAACCAGTTCTTTGAAGGTGTAATTTTGTGCCTGGAGCCAATGTCCGTTGTTCTTAGGCAATTTCACTTCTTTTCCATTCACCCAGACTCGTGCGAAATCATCAGCAGTTAACATGGCCCATGAGAGAGAAGCTGCGTTGATAAAACACAAAACAGTTAAAAAAATATACTTACTCTATATCTTATATACCACACCAAAAAATGTCATTTATCTCAAATGATTTGTTGCCGGTCCCGAAATTATTTAAAGATAAGTTGCTTCCAGAGAATTTTAAAATGAAGTTGAGTCCAGAAATTCTTCAAAGCGAAGTCGCCGGTCCCGAAATTACTTAGAGTGAAGTTGCGTCCCAAAAGATTTTTTGAAGTAAATTGCTTGGTACTGATCGATAGCCATTTGGCATGTCGACGTAACCCCTGAGTTTTCCCTGTCAGTATAAAAAGACACTCGTCAACTGTTTCGCTCGTCGTGTTGGGACTAGTGTATTTTGAAGGCCACCGGGCAAGACTGTACGCACAGCTGTATTTTTGCACAAGAATTGAAAGAACAGGTTTAATCATGAACTCTTTTGTGCTTCACAAGTTGCATCCGAATCGAGAAACACGTATTTTAGTGTGTTTTCTAAAGTTTTCTTGTCAACTAAAAATCGAAATTACACATTTTGGATTAAAAACCTGGCTTATATCATTACCAAAAAGAACAAGCAATTGTTTACTTACAATTCTGTTGGCTCGGCTATAGGCATTTGAAAACAGAATAATCTTGTAAAAATGAGAGGCGATTTTCTTTAACAGAACTTGAGTTCTCGCTGTAAAATAACTTCTGGTCTCACGCAATTCGGATTCCCGGATGTACCTCTAGTTTCAGTCTCTACTCGATGTTTATTTTACGGCTTTACCGAAATAAACAATTTTAAAAATAGCGTGAAATCTTAATAGTGTGCAAAACATCAGCATCAAAACAATTTTTCCTTTTTTGCAAAGCAGAGAAGATACAAACAATGTTACACGTCTTTCTTCACTACAGTAAAGTATATATTTTTTTCACATTGGCGGGATACGTTAAGTGGTTAGCAGTTTGAATACCTTTCTTTTTATTGGCTCCATAACATTTGAGTTTGCCCAGGGTGTAGTTACTCTGTCCGTTTCTAGTGTATCCAAACTGGAATCTGTAAACAGGAAGACTCGCTTTGTCCGTCAGTTTTCCACTGTCCTTCCGCCTTCCCATAGGGCCACGTCTCTTACAGTTACACCCACTACCACCCACGCACGTGTTTGTAATCCCGCATGCGCATTTCCTACTATCAGGTGATGCTCCGCCCCAGTAGTGCATTGGTTTGCCGTCACGTGACGCCCACCATGCTGCATTGTCTGCAATAAAAGCATTAGAGCCGTTGCACTCGAATAACACGTACTGTTCACAACGAGTTGAGACTTTGATCAATCAGGTTGCTAAGTTGGGTGTTCGTGACTCCGGAGTACGTTACATTATGGACAAAAGAACTATTTGTATCGCAATTGTTTGTAGGAGTTCTTGTTCTAACATTGTGACTGAATTCGGTCACGACGTCTTTTTCGTTCATGTCACAGTACACCATAAACGGATCTTCACGTCCTCCACTGTCTGGGTCAACGGAGTAGTTCACGGATGGTGCCATTGGAAAACCTGCCTTGATATGACTACAGGATAAGTTTCCAATTATTACTTGTGTTTTCTGTAACACCCTTTTTGAATCAATATTTGTTGAACAAACATACAGTCCAGAATGCGAACTCGTCACATTTTCCAGTAAAAGTGTTCCGTTTGGGAAGAGCAAGTGCTGTTTCGGCAGCCTTCTCCCTCTTCGGGCGCACGTGGTGTTTGTATCGATATTCGTTTGGCAATCTAGCTGGATCCAGGCTCTCTCCGTCGAGGTTACAAGAGTGGGAGCTTTGTGCATCAGTTCTACCACAACAAGGTTGATTTCAGCTGAAACCGTGTTTACGTCATTCCAAGCTTCACAAATGTATCTTCCATGATCGGAATGCTGCACTTGGATGAAGGTCAGATTGGAAATCCCATCAGAGAAGGTAACAAATGCATCTATTACAGCGGAGTCGTGCCTCCTCCACGTGATCTGTGGTGTAGGCTTGCCAGAGGCCTGACAGACAATAACTTTGCTGTCCAGCCATAAGGTCTTCACAGGACTTGGCGCAAATATTTTCACTCGTTCTAAAATCGAAAGGAAAATTGAAAAGAATTATAATACTGATAGCCTTGAATATAAAACTGATACAGAGAAAGAAAAGAAAAGAAACTTAATGATATAAACAATTATCCCCCGAAGTGGAAGTGACTAGTGAATAATCATTCACCGAAGTGGAGGTGAATGTACTTGGCTGTCAGCGACGCTGAGGTGAATAATAACATTAGCATATACCCAACCAGCGAATCAGTGAGAAATAACCTATTTTTTTAAACAATGAGTAAAATTTTTCGTCTAATGCCAAGACACTTGTAATTTCTTACTTGTAAAAATTTGACCATTAACCAAACAATTATCAAAGTTTATTTCGTAACACATTCACAAATAGTTTTATGGTTTCCTTTTTGTGTTCTCGGGAACAGCTGCATCATTTATTTTTAAAATTTCAAATTCGCAGACATGTTTCGAAAGTTGCGACGCCATGTTCTTCCCGATTGCTTATCAGTGAGTATCCTGGATATTCACTTATAGGCCCCGTCCACACTAACCCGAGTAAATTTGAAAACGCATCAGTTTTTCTTCGGATACGCCTTCCGTCCACACTAATACGCACGTATCCGGATAAAATCATCCCAGAAAACGGATAAATTTGAATTCATACGATCTCCAGAGTGGACTAGGTTTAAATACGCTAGCTAAGCATGTTAGTATGGACGCGATTCTTTTGAAATACGTAGCTTTTTGAATACGCTTTCGGCTTGTCGCCTGTGTGTTGTATCAACTTTAATCGCTTGTTCGGAGCTAAATATTGCACTATGTAATTTGTATTTCGACAGAAACGCGTAAATAATACTGTTTGTACAATTTTTGAGACTCCCATTCAATGTTTTCCATCGATTTGGATGTCTATAGTCGATTAACAATTCAACTTGATCGTTGGACTATAAAAATGAGGCCGAATTTAAATTATTTTACCTTGTTTGGCTTCCTAGCCAAAACAAAATAACGTTCAAAGGTGGCGAAAAGACAAAATTATCGCGGAATCAAAAGTAATTTTACTGATTATCCAGCGAAAATCGTATTAGTGTGGACGCGAAACAATTCATCCGGCTTCTAGTGTGGACGCAAAACATTTTATTCGTTTTGCACCTATTTATCCGTTTTCAAATTTAACCGCGTTAGTGTGGATGGGGCCTTAAAGGAATCAACTGCCTCAACTGCAAGCAATATTTTCTGATCTTGAGCGACTAATCAACATGAAGCTCGAGCTCATCACTATCGATGTTGGGGAGCACTTTGTGAAAACGACGTATTTCTTGGAAGGTGATGGCCCTCTCGTGCCCTGCTGTTATAAGAAACTCTATACTGTTGCCCGAGCCTACCAAGCCCCCCTTCCCCCATTTTTTCTAACGTGCATTCAGTTGGCAAAGCCGTGAGTCCAATCAGCTATAGATTGGTTTTTGAGAAAGTTCAATGTCTAACCATAATTCTATAACACAATGTCAGCCTTTAAGGCTGCGAGGTATATGCATGTGTCCTGACAGCGTCCAGTGGCTGAGGCAAACTCTGCAATAAGCAGTGGCCTTGCCAATCTTCCCTTTTCTCGATGATGATGGAATAATCAACGCCTAAAAACTGAACTCCCTGGTCACTTAGCTGCCACTGAGAACGTGGTTATCAACACAGAAGAGGGAAAGGTACAATGGTGGAACAACCACAAGGATCAGCTCCCTCATTGGGCGTCTGCAATGCAGAAAAGGGTGCTGGTGCAGCCATCCTCGGCTGCAGCAGAAAAGGTATTCTCTAAATTCTCAAGTCCTCATTCAATGATCAACAACAGCAGACCTTAGTTGACTATCTATCAAAAAACGATGATAAACCTCTAGTATGGGTAATGACGACCCAAGAATAGCGATTATTAATTTCTAGTAGGGGTAATGATGACCCAGTAACAAGCGATGATTAATTTGTAGAATGGGTATTGAAGACCCAATAAAAAGCGATGATTAGCTTCTAGTATCGGTAATGATAACCCAATACAAGCGATGATTAACTTCTAGTATGAATAACGACAACCCAACAACAAGCGATGAATAACCTCTAGTATGGTTAATGATTACCCAATAATAAGCGATGATTAACTTCTAGTATGGGTAGCGAGGACGCAATAACAAGCGATAATTAACCTCGAGTATTGGTAATGATGACTCACCACAACAATCGATGATTAACTTCGAGTATGGTAAATGATGACCCAATAAAAAGCGATGATTAATTGCTAGTATGGTTAATGATCACTCAAAAATAAGTGATGATTAACTTCTAATTTGGTTTATGATTGCGCAATAATAAGCGATGAATAACTTCTATTATCAGTAGTATGGATAATTTATAGAAGATCTCAAACGTGGTGTTGGATTAATGGAAAAAACATTGATTGCTACTTTTTGGTTATTAAAGAATGTTATTGACAATCTCGAAAATGAAACAATCCATGTTTTAAAAAAATCTGAAAAAGTGAGCATTTTTATAAAACCCACCAAAAGTTGGCATTGTTTAAGCACTTCTTTAAGCATTTAATGCTTACGAGCACTATCGGTAATTAAGAGCCTACAGCACCGTAGAATATCTAAGCCTCCATATAGTTTTCTGCTTTTCACTGATTTGGTATATGCTAAAAATGATTATCATCGATACAACAATAGTTCTAACAACACTGATGACCCACTTGTAGAAGAGACATAGGCTGTTTAGTAAAACTATCTATTCAAGCAAGTTATAATTAAAGTTTAATTACCTTTTTCTTTTAGATCGCCATAACATTTAAATTTCCCAAGCGTATAAAAGCGTTGCTCGAAAGAATGCCCAACGTCCCCAAACCTGAGCTGAGTGAACGGTAAATTGAATTTGTTCGTCAACAGTCCGCTATCGCTACGCAATCCTCTGCCCCAATTTTTACAGTTGCAATTCCCTTCGTCAACACAGGTTTGTATTAATCCGCATGCGCACTTCCTATGCATTTCCACTGCTCCTCCCCAATGATACATAGCTTTCCCATCACGTGATACCCACCATGCAAATTTTTCCCATACGAATTCTACGTTGTTCTCGCACTCAAACATGATGAACTGCTCACAGTTTGTGTTGACTCTCGTGAGACTGGCAAGCTGTTTCATAATAAAAACCACCTTCATTAGCCGAGGAGGCTTGGTTTTAAAGCCAACTTTTGGCACTACGGTTACCGTAACCGTGACTTGTTTCCTGTTCAATACATTTGTACTTTGACAAACGTAAATTCCGTCATCAACCAAATGAACAGGTAGTAAGACAAGTGCATCATTAATGTGGCTTAAAATGCTCTCTTCTCCCAGTTTCTTCCATGTAATATTTGGCTTAGGTTGTCCACTAGCAGTACAACCAAGTGTAACATTTGTGCCTTCCTCCACAACAAGCGGGGACTTGGTTGCTTTGATCTTAAGGGGATCTATGAATAAATAAGCATAATATAATCATTACCCTGAAATAAGTAGACAAATAATTTTAAACGGGCTTAACGATTGCAGGTGAACTTAATAAAGCCACTTCTGACACCATGTAAAACAAAGTTGGCGGATGCCTAAAGTGCCGGCTAACGATACTAGTCTTATATGTTTGCTTTAACCTCTACGGGAACTAATAATAAACAAGCGCAAAGAATTTATCACTCCGTTGTTGAACTTGATATTTAATTAGATTTATTATTATAGATGTAAGTGTAGATTCCCAAAAAAGGGAAGTTGTTAGTGTCTGATTAGTTTTAGTTCTAACCTTACCATTGAACACTGATCTAGGGAAACTAAAGATTATCAGGTTTGTTGTTTACTGAGTGCTGGTAAAAGGGGAGGAAAGTTAAAACTTAGCAAGGTGCAGATAAAAGTTGAAGACAAAAAGAGAAGCAATAACTTATCACTATACAAAGATAAAATTCTTTTAGTACTTTTAGTCGATGATGAGCAATGAATCCAGAAAATCATCAACATTACATACTTATACCATATTTATTGGCGTTAAATTTGAAACGAAATTAGAATTTAACTTTAAACTTGGTGACTGGACACCCAAAAAAAACTAAAGAGGTGCTCGTTCTGTGGTAATTAAATAGGGGTTGTAAAATGGAGTCGAAGAAAACGTCAACTATCTTAGATTCATACCCTTACACAATGTACCTAATAAAACTAAAGACAGGAAAAACAAAAAGGAAAAAGAGAAAAAAAAGTTCTTTTTGAAACAACACAAACTTAAGGGCTTCAGAGACCCATCAATCTTGTCTCAACTCATGCACCAACGTATCTTGTTGGTTAAACTTCCCGTAGTTAGCCAAATTGATCAGCGGGAACAGGAAAGAGGAACTTGCTGGAAAACACGTTTTTTGGTAAAAAAAAAAGGTGTAAACAACTTTTGGAAAATTATCTTTGTAAAAACGAATGCAGGAGATGGTTTACTTACCAAGTAAGGGAAGAAGATCAGCATCTTTAATCTGTATCGTATAAAGAAACGAGAACACTTATGAAGATGCTGTAAACTTAAACTATGTTAGAAATTTCCATGTTTTTAAGTTAGACTAGATTGTTGCTGCCATAAGATTTAGCCAGTTAGGTTCTGAGAAATATTCTTTATATTATTTAACAGGGAAGATTTTTATATTACTTTGCTCGCCGATGTAACAGTTTAAAAACCTAGTCCCAGATTGGCAACTTAACAACCAAACTAAGATTTTTCTTTGTGAAGATTACTAATTAACTAAAGTAAACCTTGATACTGAATACTGTTGTTAGTTCTCTTAGAGGTTTCTTTCGTAGTTTAGCAATATGGAATTTAGAGAAAGTATTCATAATCTTCAATTTACCTATGGCAATTTCAAAAATTTTGTCGGATAACCTCATAGCGTTTCCTGTCGTTCAAGAATTACTCTAAGATTAACAGCTACCTTTTTCTAGTGGGTTACTATCTAACCGTACCTCCGAACTATAAGACTAACCTCCTCGTAGATCCATCCTGGTTGATGTTTCATAGATCCTGGATGTCTACTCCTGGTTGAGTAGTTGATTAAACAATTATGGTTGCTGTTGCCATCTTCTGTTTCTACCTGATAGTTGAGAGAACGGCGTCGTTGCCACTTGTAATTAATACAGCGAGCGTATCACCAGTCCTTGTTAGGAACCTTGTAAGTTTTCACCTTGTGATCTTCAAGAACCCAATCTGTTTTGAAGAGAAACGTTTTGAAAAGGGAAAACTAAACTTAGGAGGAGGAAAACCGACACTAACATGGTAGCAATCCATTGTATTCTTTTTCAGGCTTATTACTCAGTTTGTTATATTAGTGTTAAGTTTTAAAACTGAACGAAAAAGTGTATAATCCAAGAAGTTTATAAGAAATTGGATTAATTTCGCCATTAAGCTTTCTTTTCTTGTGATAGATGAAACATCTTTGGCATATTTGAACCTTACGATTTCTTTTCATTTACCATTTAAAACATTTTATGAAAGCATTCGAGCGTTTAAAATTTACATTGAACGAGGTTGTAATCAAAACTTCTAAAATCTAAAATTATTCCAAATAAAGAGTTAAATGTAGAATGAATAAATGCACCTATCACATGATGAACTCTTTAGACAGCGAACTGGCTAATGAATAAAACGGCACATGGTTTATGTTTTAGTAGATGAGTCTTGATGGAAAAACATAAGACCCTACGGTACGTATAGAAAGCCGAATCAAAAATATAAACAAACTTTCATATTCACCGTGGCTGTAATAGAAGTGAGTGACGGGTGGACATTGCCCGTTTGCACCAGCGAGGGCGAAAACCCTTGTGTTATTAAATAAAAGAGTTGAAGTCTCATCGCAGGCTTGAACTGTGTTCTTTAAAACCAGTTACAAACAAACTGTAAAAGTACTAGTAAGCGTTTGAAATTTGAGAAAGTTAAAACACGAGAGTTAAAAAAGTTATTCGGCTAGAAGGTCTTCGTGGGGGAGTTAAATTAACCGTTTTCATTTCTCGGACTTGAATACCAGTAACAACCTCAAATGATCGCACAAAATGATGAAAAAAATGCAGTGAAATCCAGGTTTAACGATATTCCCGGTATAACGATAAACATTCGCTTCCCCCGTAAGAGTTATAGTAAAATGTATGGGGCAGTACTCCGGTTTAACGATATTCGGTTTAACGTTATTCCCGGTTTAACGATGGGGATTTGTTCCCCGAGAGCAAAATATTTCCCGGTATAACGATAAATCAACATGACAGACCAATGGAAATGCTGGTTTTATAACAAAACAAACTTTAAATTATAAACATCAATGCTTCTGTCAATAATCATTGTTCTTGCTTACACTTCAGCAGCATGAATGCTGATTGATGTGTTTTAAACCGCTTTAGATCATTATTCAATTTGTGAATCATTTGATATTACAAAGCACTAATTACAAGTTTATCGACCAGTAAACATAGAGTAAAACGGGTACGTCACCTTTTTCCTAGTATAACAATATGTTTAGAAATTTTCCCACAATATCGTCATACCGGGAATCTCGGTATAACGATATATCCCAGTTTAACAACATCATTTTGACGCTCCCTTGGCGTATCGTTAAACCGGGATTCCACAGTAACAACCTCGAAAATATCAACAACAATAGAAATAATGATAAAGATAATGATCATATATTAAAACTAGAGCAGACCTTTGCTAAAGAATTAAGCCTTTATGGTGCAGCTCTTCAAATTTTTAAAGTAGCCCTTTGCTAACTCGAGTAGGCCTTTGGTAAAGAGTGAGCTTCTCCAACAACTAGAGTATGAAGGCCTTTGCTACAGAAGTGAGCCTCTCCATTAACAAGAGGTTATTTAGTTGACACCAATCAAATAAGGCAACCAATTTTGCACGAAACATCTCAACTCTTGCTTCAATTTTGTTCAGCCAAAATCGATCAATAAAAATAAGCCAGACAAACTCATTTTCACACTTGTTACCACAGGTAGCCCAATAATTACCAAAAGCACAACGAAAGAAAGATACGAAAACGTGTTCCGCCCGCATTTCATAACCTTTGGTTACATCTAGTGTATTTATAAAAAACATCACAAACATTGATTGGTCTACCCATGCACCAAGTTGTTTAGCCGGGTAGATATCGTTCCGATAGCGATCGTACTTTTTCATGACTTTTAAGAGTCTGTCCGCGTAAGAATCGACCACCATCGTGGAAATGCCAGAATTTTGAAAATATTTCGTTTTTTCATAACCACTTGACAGCTTCTCTGGTAAAACTCGCCAACATAGTCCTCTTTATTAAATTGGTTTGTGAAGAAACTTTTGTTCATAGCAATTTCTTTGCTGTTTTCTAAAAGTATTATGGTACAAGTACTGAAACCCAAAAGGAGAGCGTCACAGAAAGTTTCTCCTTTGAAAAAGGTCCGCTCCAAAAAGCTGAGTTTCCGTAGCGATTTCAAGCGGATTTGTAGGGTTTCGAGTGCGTTGGGTAAAATTCTCCGTATCTCAAAAGTTTTTCGGAATCGAACCGAAAGAAACCTATTTTCTTTTATCCCACATAGACCTTGTTTCATCAAGAGGTTTTCGGCGGTATCTAAAATTTGACCCAAATCGAGTGGTCGATTCTTACGCGGACAGCCTCTTAATTGACTGCAAGAAACGGGTCTGTATCGATCAAGAAGATTTATATGAAACACAACATTTTGCCAGTTTTCCAAGCAGAACATTGTTTTTTAGTCATTTGAACTCAAAATATTTTTCCCGGAAAATTTAACTTGGCATAAATTAAAGCGTGGGAGCCTGAGTATCTGAGCGTCTGCCATCTTGAACCTGAATTCCTGTGAGTTTAACGACATTTTTGAAGTTCTTACGACTACAGGAACGATTTAAACAAAGCACTTTCTCAAACTTTTTTTTATTTTTTACGAAGTGTCTCGGTGTCCGACAGTCTTATAGGGTTTCATAAATAAACTCCGTGTCCGACAGCTGATAAACTTATCAAAAAAGAAACAAAATATTCACAGTTTCCTCAACTTAACTATTACAGTATTAATAAGAAGGCTTAGTTGCACAAGATGACCACCACAATACCAATGCAAAATATCTGGTATAGAGCCCGGGGCTCGAGATCTATAGCGAAATTGAAATCTACGTTCGCGTGTTTTTCCTCTAGTGGAGCATGTCCGGGACATATAACAAGAATATATTCCGTGACCAACTGCCAGGAAAACATTTTGTTTAGCTTGCTCTTGTCTATGTATTATGCAAAAAACATGAATATGG
>JANVCF010181213.1:0-10991 GCA_025388745.1 Hydrozoanthus gracilis
ATACGACCTTGTTATTGTCAATGTATAGACATGGGCTTATTAGAGAGGGATGCTTATTAGAGCGCTTATGGTTATATAGTTAAAACATAACCGCTTTAGGAGGAAAAGAACCATGGAAAGACAAGGATTGGATTTCTTTTAATAGTAAAACTAGACTTTTTTTGTTTGGGTGAGCAACCTAAGCGTTGACGATTTTTGAATCTGAATTTTTACACTGTCGTATAAATTTACATCAACTAATAGAAATTTTACATCCTTAAATGTAAGCTACTATGAGTTTTGTGATAGTGCAAATCCAGTTGTGAAATTGCAATAATTTCTATGTGTTTTTACATTTTCTCTTTTTGTAAATTTACACGAACAGTACTGTGTAATTTTACAAGTTCGACATGTAACAATACGTTCCAGAATTTAGGTTGCAGTAAAACAAAGAAAAAAAGGAAATCCGACTTTTTGTTTGTAGACTGTGTGCTAATTTCGATTAGATTCCAGTTAGGGACGGGCCAGTTGTTCTCATGGGGTGGAAGAGTTTGTAAAAAAAAAAAAAAAAAAAAAATCAAGATCATACCCTCACCTGCGCATTGACTCTTTCGGCATAGGTTCCTTTCAAGAAGATAACGCCTTTCAAAAAGTTAACTGTTACCCATGAAGAAACTGCCTCGCGTCTTCCTGAAATAATTGAGGCGTCTTCGTTTTTAAAACTAAACGGGCAAACTTTTTGGTCCCCCAAAATACTCCTGATCGGCTTTAACAACGATTGCAAGCCAGCTGCTGCCATCAGTATAACAGGCGTCTTAGCTTGTGCGCAAGGTGGTACCACTTTTTTCGCTTCGTCAATCAGTTTCGTCAGGTGGGATTTTAAACTGTTCTGATCACCAGCCAATGAACAGATTCCAGGCTCAACCTAAGTTCAAGGGTGTTGAAAAAGCTCTATAAAAATTACTGTTTCTTTGATTAAAATGTTAGAATTCTTTGAATTTTTCAATGTCCCGACGTTTAAGATAATACCCTGTCCTTCTCGTCGGAGGTGAAGCGAGAAGCAATTACGCAAAGTTGTATAATAAGCTTAAAGTAAGTTAGAGAAATATGTATTAAGTTAAATACTTATCAGCTATCTCCCCGAGTCTGGGGATTATTACGAAAATACTGAAATACCAACTTGAAGGTCCCCTCCCCCCGTTTTAGTACCCTAACACGGTATAGGCTCATACGGATATTGCCCTGTTCATTTGTCCATTTCTACTGAACTATTGCTTTCCTTTTGCGTTGTTTTTTAGCATCATCATTTTCGGCGAAAGTTAAAGCCTGTGGAGTTTGAATAGTAAGTAACTGTATAACAAAACAAGTACGAACTAGGCTATAACGCTGGGCGTTTTACGGCAAGCAGACAAATTGATAACATCAAGGCTTAGTTTTGATTTGTAATGGGTCGTATTTGTAACATATTTTTGTTTATAGATACTGTTTAAATACCAGGCGTTTTCCTTTACTCATAAATCATATCTTCACCGCGCGCGCAGTAAAGATACTTCTTCTATCTTGCACGTGTGAAGAAATCGAGGCCGCCACTGGTTTACAAACGCTATTAGCCAATTACAAGCATCAAAGCTTCCACCTCAGGCCAGTGATCGGCTGCGCAGTGGCCGAGCGGTTAGCGCGTTCAAATCGTAATCCTAGGGTCACTAGTTCGAGGCCCGGTCAGATCACTGTGTTGTGTCTTTGAACAAGACACTTTACCCGACTTTGTTCCAGTCGACTCAGCTGTGTAAGTGAGTACCAGTTCTGCTGGGGGCTTGGCTGCGATAGATTAGTGTCCTGTCCAGGGTGAGTCAAAGACTCTTATCCGCTTAACACTACGGAAACCGAAGATAAGCACCGGCCCTATGAGCCATTTGGGCTCGAGAAAGGATTCAGCTAGCTAGGTCAGGCGCGTGGCCGGGTTTGTTAACAGAAGTCGTGTTTTATGTAGGAATCTCGAAGATTATATATTTTTCTGAAATTTATTTGGTTGATGCTATCGAATAACCGGAATTTAAAGTGCTCAGTTTTATAGAAATTCATATATATATAATTCATAAGTCGTACATCAAACGAAATGGGCCTGTTTCCGTTTGTATTAACGCTTCAGAGCCGACGCGTTTCGGTTTTATTCCTTCATCTGGGCTCTTAATATCACAGCCTAAATGAGGAGGCTTAATTTTACCCTTCATTGATTGCATAATTGTGGTTTAGTTTAGTGACGCTGTACAATGACTTGTTTGTTGTAACCCAAACATTTGAGTGGAGCAACTCTAAACTGTCAAGTTCATAAAAAGATTGTAAGTTTTAGAGCATGTTCTTCGTAACTGAATTTTCACACGGTTAAGTTATCAACTATCATTTAAGTTAATTTAAACTACTTTTTGGCACTGGCGGCTTAAAAACATTAAAACCGACGAGTCTCGTTGCTCTGAATAAGCATTTATTGAGCTTATCCAAGCTTAAGTCTCGAAAATGTTGGCATGACTCATTCAAGCTCGCAACCTCTGTTACGCTAAAACTGGTCATCTTTTATTTTTCAAAATGTCCTTTTTTGAGTGGGGAAATCTTAAACTCAGATTTTAGGTTGTTCAAGACATTATAGCCCAATTTAACCGCAAGAAGAAGATCATTTGTCGACTTGTAACAAGTGTTTCTGACTGAGAAGAAATATTTTATTCTTATGCGTATTTTGGGATACGGCAGCCATATTAAGCACAGATGCACATTTTTCTCAATCTATTTTTCAACTTGACCTAAAATGTTGGTCGCTAACTGAATGCCATCAAAGAGTAAACTAAACTTTGGGATATTTGACTGGCTTTGCCCACGCCAAATTCAGCCTCGTGGATTTCTATAGTTATATATAGTTTTGCACTTTTAAGATCAATTATTTTCATGTGGAGCCAGAGTAAACTACCGGTTAGGCGTCTAGTTTTGTAAAAGTCTGCTCAAACATTTGCTCACCATTAGCTAAAATTGTCATTTTGCTCATATTACCTCAAACTTTGCCCAATTTTTGCACATGTTTTGGTCACTTTTGCACAACTACAAACTTGAATGAATTTGATCAAACTAACTCACATTTTAATTTGCTAATTACATAGTTTGCCTAAATTGTGCTCCGAAGTGTCGGTAGCTTGACAGTTTAGGCAAAAACGTGCGCTTAACGATAATTTAGGCTGTTGTGTTAAAATGAGGCGATTGTGATTTTTCCAAGATTCAAACCACCGGAAAGAGCGGTCGATACCATTCACAGTGAGTTTTTGGACAATAATTTCATGATCAAGCGTATTGAACGCTTTCTTCAGATCGATGAAAATCGCTTCGGTCAATGTTGATACACCAACTATTCGAGGTCTCAAACATTGCCGTTAAGGTGATGTGTAGTGGCCGAAACCCTGACTGACAGATAGCAAGAATATTAATAATTGTATTAAGGTATTTGTGTAGTTGATCATGAATAAGTTTTTCAAAACTTTTTGCAGCTAGTGAATTAACTGATATTGGACGGTGGTTATTTGGGTCTTTTTGCGCCCATTCTTGAAAATGGGCGTAACTTGTGCCCTTTTCCAGTCAAGTGGGATTAACCGCGTTGACGAATTTTGGTTGAATAAGGTTGTCAGGGAAGAAGCTACTATATATCCTGCAACTTTAAGTAGTTTAGCAGAAATATTGTCAAGACCTGCTGATTTTGAGTGTCCAATTTGCTAACTAGATTCGGTACATCTTGTGTTGCTATTTCCTGGAAGGAAAACAAGCATTCTGTGGGTTTTACTTATGACAGAGCATGTACACATGTTGTTAAGGCAATAGAGCAGCATGTTCGTGTCCGCGTAAATAAATTGTCTTTACGTGCAAATACTTTCTCTTTAAAAGCTCTAGACACAAAAACAGAACAACACGTATAAACTCATCTATAAACAAAGAATTACGTCAAAACCGAAAACCCAGTTCACACTATCAACAAGCAGTTTCCTCCTACCTTAGTGAGGTTATGGTTTAATGTTTCGATGTCCTGTGGCCCAGTAACTTGTCCTTGTTTAGTGGTGCAAAGTTTGAAAACGTTCAGCTTCGATCCAGATTTACCAGCGTCGATCAAAACTGCATATTTGAATGGGCAACACGTACACAGACCCAAGAGCCCAAGTATAACAAGAACTGGTACCGCAAACACCTTGTTAAACATTTTCCAGCTGTCTGAGCAAAGTAAAATACAATTGAAGTCTTCGGTAATGTTACATTTTAGACGGACATAACAGAGGTTTCATAAAACGTTTAAATACCTGTCAAGTGTGTATACACGTTAAAAACAGTCAACAAAGCGCAAGTTATATAGCTAGGTTGTCGTTACTTAAAAACGTTTTTCTAATTATAACTAAGGGGGCTGAGATATACTTTTTTTTAAGCGAAGCTGTTTCATGTTCATTTTCTCTGTCGATTAAACGAGATGTATTCAAATATAGTGTCCTAATATGATATAAGTAAAGAAACTTGATAGAATAGATAGTAATTGTGGTTCAGGTCTCAATTAGGTCAACTGTAAACCATCAAACAGCCCAGATCTTAAACCTAAGATTGAGAAAAATGTTAAGGTAATTTGTTTTTTGTTAACCCCTGCAGGACGGCAGCAGTAAGTCTTGTTCTTCAGGGAGTGAGAACGTTTAACTCTTTCAGCCAAGGCCAGTATTTCAACATATTGCTTCTCTTTAGCACACATAAGTTAATACAATATTTACTTTGTATTTGTATTTGTATTCTAACCTTTGTATTCATAACCTTTTGGTGTATTCTTTGGGTGACTGGCCTTGTCTGAAATGTCGATCTAAGTGCAGGGATCCCTACATACACTATGCGACCTGAGTTGTGCAGTGCTTATATATGTGAGTGAATATAGGATAATCTGCTAGACTCGTCTAAAAATAATTTTAGGAACAAACACTGAAAAAGAACAGAAAAAAACACACCAAAATAAATCAATAATGAAATAAACAAACAAAACAAATAATTAAAATTGAGGAGGCGATTGAAAACTCCCTAGCTGATGTTAATTATCAGTGGCAAAGCACACACACCGCCGCCTGGTTAGCCCGGGCTCGATTCCCGGTGCCGGACCTTCACTCAGGGTCTAAAACAAGAGTGCGCGTAGAGGAAGGTTTCTAGATTAGTACGACTCCTTTGCTGACCTTCTGAGTTGTCCAGAGAATTCACCCAAAAGTCATGAATACAAAGGTTAGAATAGAGATACAAATGATCCAATGATTTTCGGTCGTTCTAAGTCTGGAACAAGGTAAACTTTTAGTCTGGAACAGGATTGCTACACAAATAAAGTGTTGATCGAACTGACTTAACCTTGAAAAACAACATTTTTATTAAAATTAGCTTAAGTTACACGCATCCTAGAAAGAATTCTAAATCATTTGTAATAAGAGGCTGCAAAAGCCTTCATTGGGTTTTTTGATCTGATGAATTTTAGTCGACTTTTAATATAAGAAACATTTTGTTTGGTCGCCGCTTCTTGAATTAGCAGGCTATAAACTCGCCATTATTTCTTGTCACATTTTAATAGCTGTTTAAATCATCATTGTCACGTTCAAATTAGAAACCAGCTTTTAGATACTTAATAATTCCCAAAGATTACGTTTTGTGTGAGGTATGTTTGAAAAACTCGCATTTCCAGGATCCTAAGCGGCTAAAACGCTACAAACCATATTGCTGTTTATAATCAATTACAATTTTACTGACAACAGAACATTTCATTGGCAACTGACAAACGGCCGAAAAAAGTCAACAACTGACAAATGACTAAAAATTTTACAGACAACTGATAATTTGAACCCTAACCCCAAGCCCCCACTCAGACCCTCAACAAAGAGTGCAACAATAGAATATCAGTTGATCCCGATTAAATGAAATTCGTTCTAAAGACTACTAGCGATTACACTGCAGACACTTGCTAGTTAAACTAAGGTAATTTGGCCCCTTCAACTAATGAATAATTTGTCAAAACATAAACTAACTATAATTGGCCAACTAAACCAAAAGAAAATGGTCATAGTTACCATTTTGTTTTTATCAAATTTGAATGACCATTAAAGTCAGGTTATTGTAAACAAGAATTAATTAGTTGAATTTTGAACCATATTCACCAAAATATGTTGGCCAAAACAACAAATGACAATTAAAGTTTGGTTGTCGTATCCGTTACTTCATTAGTTTCAAAATTTTCGATCAAATGCAATTGGTCAAGTAAACCATTATGTGCTGGTAAAGCAACAAACTCAATCTCGCACTACACTATAAAAAACATAATCGATAACGACATATTAACTTCAGAATAGCTTTTTGTTGTCTTATAATTCCGCTCAGAAATAAAGGGGATTAACATGCAATTACAAATTGGTTATTTTAAGAGGTCTTGTTTTGACCAGTATAATTAATGGAATACAACACGTTCTTAACCACAAAATTGGTCCATTGTTTTGCATCAGCCTAACATAATTTCAGGGGCTTATGAAGAGCTTTAACCGTCAAACACAAAAAAATAACGATAAGATTTCAAAAAGCTTATTTAACCGTCAACCAAGAAAATCGCGTTTTCCCTCTTAGAACGCCCATTTGCGCCATTTACTTACAACTTCCATATGTACAAAAATCTTACCGAGCTTTTATGAGTTGTCTTGTTCAGGAGTCAGTAAAGACTGCGTGTCTGTGAATGTCAAGATGATTTCTTTAACAACTTTATAGAAGGTGTTTGCATGCACTGTAAATATCTCACCTGTTGTACCAGACTTCGAAATAACTGGCGCGAAGGGATTACGTCAAAGTATTCAAGAACTGGCACAGTTACCGTAGCAGGGCAACTAACGGGTATAAAGCTTGATCAATGTGTTTTTCTAAGGTTCTGATAATATAGCCCAGCTTAGTTTTGTTTTTTCTTATGTATAACATCTCCTTTGGCCATAGAAAATCGATAAACGTTTTCCATTACCCTTTTTGTTGAAAACTTGCGTGTTTATAATAATTCATGAAGGAATAACGCTTGTGGTTACAGCACAGCTAATCAATGTGATCACCAGTTAACGCCATACTGAGAACTATACAGGAGGCAGTAAACCTGTTGGGTTTTTAGTAGTCGTTAGAGATCGAATCAATTAGCAGGTTTTAAGCTTGTTAAACATGTCTTTGCTAAGGTTCTCAATGTTAAAGTAGCCCAAGTTTATAAGATTTTCTCTGTCCTTTAAAGCATATTAGTATAAAATGTAATAAAGATTATCGATAATGGCTCGCGCTGATTGGTTGAGGACCTTGTTCTCTCTCGTTATAACCACTGCTAGGTGATTATAGCAAAATGACTTTTAAATTTCAAAATGGCGGCCATTGTTGTTTATGTTTCGGAGTCGCAAATTAAGCAGTTTAAAGAAAATGCCGTACCTCAAAAGATAAAATATGCTACAAAATTTGGAGTTGGTATTTTAAGCAAAAACATTTATTTTCAAGACAGTCGGCCTTTTAAAGTCACTTTTAGGAGACGTTTTGCTGTACAGAAGGGTTTCGACAACAACAAGAGTTCACTTGTAAACGAGCTAGAAAACATGGAAATTGATAAAATGAATTAATGCCTGGCAATATTTTAAGTCTCCGTGAGAAAAAACTGACGGCAGCTGTTACCAGAAAACAAGCTTGCTATCGACCCAAGCCACCCTCGACAGGCACCTTCGAAGCGCCACCCATGCCAAATACTTTATTTTGAAAAGTTTGCTATTTTTGTTTTATTTCTCAAATAATCACCAGTGCAATTGTACTAGAACAATGAGTGACCTTAGCCTCTGTGAATATCGTGATAAGCATCTTGACTAATTTTTAGATATCATTTTGCCACAGGGAGAGTTCCGAATGACGTTAACAATTACCTCTTCCTTTTGAAAATTTATGTGTATAGTAAATCAAAAAGACAAAACACTTGTGATTACGACACAATGAGTATTTACGCTCACCAGCAATCCCACACTGAGAGCAATGCATGGGGCAGTGTTCCTGCCGAGTTGTTAGTGGTTGTCAGACATCCAATCAAATAAAATACTTAAGCTCGATCATTTTGTTTTTTTCAGTAGTTTAACTATGCTTTATTCTGTTCTCATGCATAATATCATAGTAGTCGTTAGAGAGAAAATCAACTAACAGGTTTTAAGCCTAATAAATATATTTTTGCCAAAGTTCTCAGTGTTAAAGTAGCCTAAATTATAAGATTTTCTAAGTCCTTTTAAAGCATATTTGTAAAAATATAATAGTGATTATCGAAAATGGTTCGTGCTGATTGGTCGAGAACTTTGTTCTCTCTTGCTATAATCACCGCTAGTCGATTATAGCAAAGATGATTTTCAGTTTTCAAAATGGCGGTTAATGTTGTTTATGTTTCGGAGTCGCAAATTGAGCAGTTTAAAGAAAATGCCGTACCGCAAAAGATACTACAAAATTTGGAGTCAAGCTATTCCAAGGTATAGCTAAATTAAGCAAAAACATTTATTTTCAAAACAGGAAATTTGCAACAAAAAGTCAAGGCTCTATTAAAGTCTGGGCAGCGCTGCTAAGGTGCTTGTCGAGGGTGGCTCGGATCGATAGCAAGCTTCTTTTCTTGTAACAGCTGCAAACAAGCTCAAAACCTGCTAAATGATTTGCTCTCTAACGACTGCTAACCACCCCACAGGGTTACTGCCTCTTGCTTTGTTCTCAATATGGTATCAACTGTTGATCACATTGATTAGCTGTGCCGTAAACACAAGTGTTATGCCTTCATGGTTTACTATACACATAAATTTCGAACAGGAAGTGGTAATGGAAAACGTTTTTCGCCACTCTAATTCCAAACGATATTATGCGTCTCCCCTAGAAAAACTGATGGCAGCTGTTACAAGAAAAAAGCTTGCTATCGATCTGAATCGCCCTCGACAGGCACCTAGAAGCGACATCCATGCCAAATATTTTTTTTCTAAAAATGAGCTATTTTTACTTTATTTTCTACTTTTGGATTATTTTATTTTCTCTAATAACCAGTGCAATGGTACTAGAACAATTAGTCACAACGGGCTCTGTGAATGTCGTGATAATCACCTTGACTTCGTCTCGGAGATTTCCGAGAGACGTTTACCATTACCACTTCCTCTTGAAAAGTTGCGTGTATAGTAAATAAAGAAGACAAAACACTTGTGATTACGCACAATTAGTCAATGTGCTCACCAGCAGTCCCATATGAAGAACATTGCAGGTGGCAGTAACTCTTCCGGGTTGTTAGTGGTCTTCAAGTAAACTACATTAAGCTTGATCTTTGTGTTTTTGCCAAAGCTCTGTTAAAGTAGTTTAACTTTGCTTTGTTCTGTTCTTATGCATATTGTCATTCGACTTTAGATTTGCGAAAAGCGTTTCCATTACCTTTTTTTTTAACTTCAAGAAGGCAAACCACGTAATCCCATACAGAGAACAATGCAAGAGGCAGTAGCCCTGCAGGGTTGTTATTGGTTGTTGGAGAGCCATCCAAGTAACAGACATTAAGCTTGATATTTGTGATTTTGCTAAGTCTTTGTTGAACTAGTCCAAGTATGTTTTGTTTAGTTCTTATGCATAATATCGTTTGGCCTTAGAGTTGCAAAAAAACGTTTTTCATTACCATTTCTTGTTGAAGTTTTGTGTGTTTAGTAATACTTAAAGGCATAACACTTGCAAGTCATTACGGCACAGTTAGTCAATGCGCTCACCATCCCATTATGAGAACAATGCTGGTGGCAGCACCCCTGCCGGGTTAATGAAGCTTAGAGAGCCAATTAAGGAAAAGACATTAAGCTTGATCATTGTTTTTTTTTTGTCAAGACTCTGTCAAAAGGTTAACTTTGCTTTATTCTGTTCTTATGGTTAATATCATTTGGCCTTGGAGTTGCGAAAATTGTTTTCTATTACCTTCTCCTGTTCAAATATGATTTTCAGTTTTCAAAATGGCGACGGATGTTGTTTAGTTTTCGGAGTCGCAAATTGAGAACACTCTCAAGAAAATGCCGTACCGCAAAAGACAAAAGATACTACAAAATTTGGAGTCAAGCTATTCAAAGGTATAGGTAAAATAAGCAAAAACATTATATATCCGAGTCAACCTCGACAGGCACCTAGAAGTGCCGCCCGTGCCAAAAATTTTTTTTTGAAAAATGATCTATTTTTACTTTATTTTCTATTTTTGGATTATTATATTTTCTCTAATAATCAGTGCAATGGTACTAGAACAGTTAGCTACATCAGGCTCTGTGAATGTTGTGATAGTCACCTTGACTTCGTATCGGAGAGTTCCGAGAGACGTAAATGTATACATTTACATTACCTCTTCCTCTTGGAATGTTGTGTGTATAGTAAATAAAGAAGACAAAACACTTGTGATTACGCACAGTGAGTCAATATGCTCACCAGCAGTCCCATATGGAGAACATTGCAGGTGGCAGTAACTCTTCCGGGTTGTCAGTGGTTCTCAAGTAAACTAAATTAAGCTTGATCTTTGTGTTTTTCCCAAGGCTCTGTTAAAGTAGTTTAACTTTGCTTTGTTCTGTTCTTATGCATAATATCATTTGACTTTAGATTTGCGAAAAGCGTTTGCATTACTGTTTTTTTAACTTCAAGAAGGCAAACCACATAATCCCAAACAGAGAACAATGCAAGGGGCAGTAGCCCTGCAGGGTTGTTATTGGTTGTTGGAGAGCCATCCAAGTAACAGACATTAAGCTTGATTTTCGTGATTTTGCTAAGTTTTTGTTGAACTAGTCCAAGTATGTTTTGTTTAGTTCTTGTGCATAATATCGTTTGGCCTTAGAGCTGCGAAAAATGTTTTCCATTACCATTTCTTGTTGAAGTTTTGAGTGCTTAGTAATATTTAAAGGCAGAACACTTACAAGTCATTACGGCACAGTTAGTCAATACGCTCACCATCCCATTATGAG
>JANVCF010181235.1:0-10984 GCA_025388745.1 Hydrozoanthus gracilis
GTGCAATCAAAGTGTTCCTGTTAATCAATCGTTGGTCGAATTATTCACCATGACGATAGGATGTATTTAAATGCCCTCTCAAACAAATTAGTACCTGATAGGGCTATATTTTGAATGTGAACGTTAATATTGCTGATTGTATATAACTCTATAGTCTCTAATTGTTAGACTCTAATCGTTTCTTAATCCTGTATTATGTTGCACTGAAACGTAGAAAACGTAGTCGTTGAACTAGTTTAGAGTTGTTATCTAAACCAAGACATTAAAAAATGGTTTCGTTCTGTTTCTCAGCCCAGATTTGATAACTGCCAAATATGAGTTTTTAACTGATCTTAAAAACGCCTACACAATTAAACCAAACAAAACGATGAGAAGGCGAACCAAATACTTTCTACATTGTTTTTCCTAATGCCCCCCACTAAGCGATAGTGATATATAGTAATAGAGTTCGGCGGGCTAGAATATGTTTTAAGTCGCCTGAAACAAAACCATGAGAAGAGTGATTCGAAAATCCATACAATGTTTTCCCAAATCCAATCAAATGTTTTCCCCTACTGAAAAACAATTGTGATAGAATTTTGTTTATACTTTGGCAAAAAAAATTTTTGGTCCCTTAACCAAAGTTCATTTTAACCCTCATCTTCGGCTCGGCCGGCAAAATTGAGTCTGAGTCGGGCCCAAAACATATGTATACACATGAATATAAACTCTACTGTTTAATTCCTGCAATACAGGAGCCGCAAAACTAATATTTTTGCTCTTGCGATCAAGAACATGCGCAGTACGATTTTTGTGGGGTCGAACACTAGAGCCACAAGGCCGCGAGAGGCTGGAATTCAGTGGATTTTACGTCATCTCGTGGCCGACTAGCTTGCTCCGCGATCAAGGATGAAGTTTATTCGTCAAAATCTTTAGAAAAGCTACAACAGCTTACGTTAAATGAGAATTTAAAGAGGTTTTGGACCGGTTAAACTGCAAATTATGAGCTCCAGGGAAAAGGAGAAGCTTTGAGCAACGAACATCTGTTACAGTGTAAAACGATCTGGAAGGACTATCTTTTAAACTGCATGGAAGACCTTAAATTGAAATCAGTGACATAGACTCGCCACTCATTTTGTTTCACATATATCGCATCTCTTCCACACGCTCTCTTTTTCCCTATTCTGAGAGGCTTTCGTTTGTTTTTACTCACTATGAAAACTATCCCCTCTACCTTACCTTATTAAAAACAAATTCTTATAACTCCTTCATTCTTAAACGTTTGAAAAGCAGGACCACTCTATATCACTGTTCCAACCATGCAGTCTGAAAGTTTCAGCAAATGAGTTTTTCTTGTTCTTCATTTTAATGATGTTATTTCGACCTACACAATAAAAAACGCTATTGACAACAATAAATACTTTAAGAAAATTTTATATAAAGGTTTTGTAATCATGAAGACTAAATTTGGGTCTGTAACCGAGGCTGGACTGCTAAATGTACACAGAATACGATTGCGGAAATACAGTTGGAAAACTAATGCCATCAAAAACTTGGGGTGCAGGTCTCGGTAAGTTGCAGTTCAGCGAGGGAAAGCATTTTTCCATAGCGTTCGAGTTTATCGACGGCCACTCAAAACATGGCAAGTTTGGGGTGGTAAACCTGTTATGACGTGGCACATTCTTTTCTTCAAACTTCACCATCATCGTTGGTGCTTCTAGTTTGGTGGTTTTCGTTGCCAAGCTTGGAATAATTGCTCCCGCAAATAAAGTAGCCCGTGGTGGCGGGAAGACGAACTCTTCTTCAATCTCGTCTATTATTTTGATAAGATGACACCGCGACTGGTGGAGTTTTGTACTTGCGATCACCGCTCGTGACCTGTAAGTGTTTTTTGGTGGACGTCCTTTCTTAATTGCTTAAAGAAAGGAAAAAATACAAACAATGCTATGTTATTTAGTTCGTTAACACAAAAAGCTACCCGGGTGCAGATGCAGAAAGTGTCTGTAACGTTTCAGAGACCGAACGAAACGACCAGAAAATAAATGATAACCTCTTTTTAAAGCCCGGTTTTCTTAAAACGAAAAGAGAGCTGAAAACTTTAAAACAAAACATTTAACCCTAGGAAGAGGGGATCGTTTGTGATTCTTATCTCAAAAGTATATTCCGCCATGGTCTGATCATTTACCAAATAACTTTTCAGAGTGCATTGGGAGATTTTGTAAATTTTAGTGCAAGGGCCTTAAACTAGCTGAGAGTTGGTTATCTTGTATATCTGCACAATCCATACCACGATCGATTACTCGTTTTTTTTTATCTCTACTGAAAGCAGGTTATGTCGAAAAGACTTTTTTTTTTCAAATTCAGAGGTGAGGAAGTTTGAAACAGTTAGCCAAGTCGGTTTTCATTAGAAATGTTGAAGTGGCTCAACACCATAAATCTTGGAATTAGCCCGTGTGTTTTTGTATAAAAGAATTGCAACTTCAAGTTTTAAGAAAAGAGACTATTTTTCTGCCTAAAATAAGACATGTTTGAGTATTTTTTTGTAGTTTTTCCTCAAAAGATTCTAAAACTTAAGTCGCAGTAAAGATTAAAGATTGAAAAACCAACTTACCTTCAAAACACATTCCGACACTGCAACACTTCTGAAAACGACAAGCTTTGCAATTGTTTCTCATCTCTTTGTGTACTATACAACGTCCTTGCAGTAAGCATTTGAGGTCGGGTTTTCGACGCTGTATTCGTCTAAAAAAACACTTACAGCCCTCACAAGTGAAGACGCCATAATGCTTTCCCGAGGCTAGATCGCTGCAAACAGCGCAAAGAAACCGCTTGAAGGGGTTGTTGGCAGGACTCACTTGACGTTTCTTGGATGATGACTGGAGATTGGTCATTTTTGCGCTGGTTAAGTCAAATGTTCCCTCTGATATCATGCACAGCCCCCAACAACACAGAATGCTCCAGTCAAAGAAACTCTAACTGATTTATACCCAAAACTTTGAATATTTCCACCTGTAAAAGACTCGTCCTCCTATTCTAAAGAAAAAACGTACGCGTCACACCCTCAAAACAATGCTGCCACTAACCACACTGCTCTTTGGAGTGAGCTAGGGATTGTTCGAGGTGTTCTCATAGTTCTAGACAAAAAAAAGATTTTCAAAGTAACCGTCTCACTTAAGGCAGTATTAATAGCTATTGAAAAGGCCAAATGCCAAGATACCGTAACAACCGACTCAAAGTGGTTGGCGTACATAGATTAACTTTTCTCAAACGCGTGCTGGCATTCAGTGAACAGTTACAGTACATAAAGAAGCAATCTTCCGATACGAAACCATCTTAAAAGAAACCGGTAAAAACACAATAAACTATACCAACAAATTTTAGATAAAACTTAAAACAACGTTATCAAATCTGTACTCATTCTTGCAACTTTGGAGATCGTAAACGTAAAAGCATTTTTTTTTACACTGATTTTTTTATTTCTCGTACGAGTTTTTTTGGCTTTACAGCGTTGAGAGTTTTGTTGGCGCTGTTCAGTTTGACAAAGCTTTGTTTTTACTAACGAGAAGGAAAAGAGAACTATTGGTTTATGATTACATACAAAGCTTAAGGGTTGATTAGTTTCAATTAGAATTCAGTAAAGCAGGTAGTTTTCCTATTCGGTATAAGAAAAGCATTAGTAGTTTCTTAAGCTGCTTTGTGTATGGCTGTTTGCTTTTAAGTTGCTTTTTGTCAGGGTATGCATAAATAAAATATTTTGTCTATTTACAAGCAACTAGAAAACTCACTCGAGAATGTTTTTACACGCACTGATCACCTTTGTTAAGTTACTCGCTACTTAACACCTTCATACATTGTTTAATCATACAAATGAAACAGCCCATGCAACTATCAATTTAAATAGTCAGTTAACTGCAGTTATGGAAAGTAAAGATTTGTGTCTTCGAGTCAAGTTTGACTTCTAATTGTGTCAGAGAGTTACGCGTTAAGCAACCATACATACCAGTTTCTTCTTTATCAGCATTTCTTTATTCATTTGACTACTCGTCCATTCAAATTGACTAACTTATTGCTAAGAAACAACTTCTTCTGGTTTTTGTTCTGTCAGTTACTATATTGGATATGAAATGGCCGAGATGTCTATTTTTGCAGTCAGTTGATTGTATAGTTATGGAAAGTAGAGAGTCGTGTGCTCGAATGAAGTTTAACTTTGAATCGCGTCAGAGGAAGAGTGGCTATTATACGACTACAACTACCAAGCCGCGCCAAACGCCTTTGTTACAAAAGCCAGAAAAAATTATGCTGAAAAGAAGGGCCACCAATTAAAACAAAGAAAGTATACAACAACGCGTATTGCTGTATTGCCAGTTGTCAACGTGGCTGGAATGTAATTTCGTTGTGCCGCACAATGGCATATTTAGACCAAATGGACGTGTTTAGCAAGGGATCCGAGGCCCAATTCTAGTACAATCACGTTATACATTTTTAAAACGCCCTTACACAAGCTGTGACAGATCAAGATTCGTCCTGAACAATCAAACCTTTTTAATTTCTGGTAGAAATTTAAATTTGTTGCATTTTAGTCGAATCTGATACATGAGCACTAAAAAAATTGTTTTAGAAAGAAGTTTGTCCACGAAAAAACTTTATCAATACATGTACACTCTTTTTTTATATAAGAATACGTCTTTTTTGTCTGTTAGATATCTTGAGGATCCTCGAATCGTCTCAGAAGTTGTTAGTGTTGGGTACACGTGCGGTTGTAGTTTTCCATCCGTACAAACAAACCGAAGAAAAAATTGAATTATAATCAGCCGGTACTGAAAATTGGGAATAGCTAAATGGAGAACACACAATGAGTCCAAAAGCGATCATCGTTTTATCTTAAGCTTTTACTGAATTTGTATTGGTGTAAGTTTTAAGTGAAGCCTAAACGATTTCTATCTACAGTTCAGCTCTTGAGCGTTGTCTCTAGGTGCTAAAACTATACTTTATTCATAAGCGAAAATTAGCTTAAGCTTGTTTCGGAACTTCTGTAGGAACTACAGATTTGAAAATTTAACCAACTCTAGAGATAGCTCGACTTAAGAGAAACATAACTATCCAAAAATATCTTTCGCGAATTTTTTCAATGATAGGCTGATGAAGTCGTTCTCTTGGGAATAGTTACTTCACACGTTTTCTTCCTATGCCAAATATTTTTGAATTAGTTTTAAAAGCTATATGTTGTTTAGCTTAATGAAAGTAAAAGCACCTGTTGGTTGTCGAAATGGTTTGCATGGCGAAAGTTTATTTTCTCAGCTTTGCGAAAATTGTTTTATTTATTATTTTTAAAACCTAAAATTGTGAATTACACATCACTGTGGCTGGCAAGAAAGAAATGTAACAATAAAGCAAAAGACTAGCCGAGGAAATATTTATTTCCACAATCTTGTTCAGAATCCAAAAGAAAAGTTATTCTCGTTTCCTCAATCTTAGAATGGTATTAAATTTTGGTCTCGTGTTCTTTTGGCTTCTGCAGCCTCTCGTTTAGAACAACTCGAAAAGCATTTTTTTTATTGAGCAGAACAAGCCGACCTCACGGATGGGTTTCCCCAACAACAGCTACCAAGTCCTAAAGTTCAACTTTACTGCTTACAAACAAAAAAACGCCAACTGTCTTTTGCACCCTTTAGATCATTTTGTTTTGTTCCGTTTTTTAGACTGCTAAAATTCTTCAGAAACAACGGGATCACAACAATTTTTGACCGGCCTCTTACACTTTATTTGTCCCATTCGGCGTGGCAATCATTCACGGCGGTAAGATCGGTGCCAAACCAAAGAAATGCGGCTCATTACATTTTGGGTAAAATGGAATAAAACTGACAAAGCTGTCACACGCATTACCTGCATGCAGTTTATCCCCCAAACCATGATTTTAAGCTTAAACATTTGTTTTGGCGGTTAAGCTTAAGGATTACATTTTTAATCTCGAGGTATGCTTAGATAATTGTAAAGATTAGTTTTGAAAGAACTTGAAAATTTTACGTTTTAGAGAAAAACAATGTTTAACCTGCGTCAGACACTCATAACCATGATAAGCACATTTAAAAACTTGACTCTGTAAAGATTTGATTAGACCACCTTAACTCTAATGTTGGTACTTTTAACTTCAGTACTCGTTTCCATAGTTAGCAGGAAAGCTTTTTACAATGGGCCCATAGTCTGGCCGTGTGCTTTTATTGTTTTTGAGTGTTTGGAAACCGAAACAAAGCACAAAACTTGAGTTTTGCAAATAACCTCTTTAGTCAAGTTGGCATCACGCTTTTTGAAATAAAAGAACCAGCAAATTTGGCCGAGGCTCATTCTTAATTTTTTGGCGATTTGAGCCTCAAATTGTTCTTAAAAACAAAGTGTAAGGTACTGCAATACATGTGTTTGACAACGGCTTGCTTCACGGGTGTATTCTTATTCCCTATAAAGATACAGTATGCTGTATGCATGTTTACAACGATTATAAGGAACAACCTTCAGTTTAATTTGAAGCAATGATAATGATTAAAAAAAAATTGTGAATCATTTTTTGTAAAGCTAAAAAATTGCTCAATTGAGCCCCGAGCCTCAGCTTGTTCTTAAATTGTTCTTAAATTTAGGCCAATCTGAGCCTCGTTATTCTTATAAAGTTGTTCTTACAAAAAGAAGCGCGTAATTGCTAATTTTCAACTTTCTAAAAAACTGTAGTAGCCCATTTGTTTTTGTAGTGGGTCGTCTTTGGTACAGCTTTTTCCACCAAAATATCTTCTTTATGGTATGTTCCTTGCTCGGCCTAAGACTGCAAGTGTGAACCATGGCGAAAATAAGAAGAAACAAAGCGTGCGTTCCAACTCTAATAAAGCAACCAAAAGTCATTACAATGTCTGAAGTTGCAAGAATGTGAAAACCAGAACGCGAACCGTGTCATGTGTCACTGACAAAGACTATAAATACATAACCTAGCAGTTAGGTACCATACTAATTACTTGTCTAAAAAAATTATTTTTTTGTATTTCTGTTTGTTTTCCAAACACTCAAAAAAAAAAACAATAAAACCACAAGACCAGACCATGGCCTCGTGCTTTCAACTGTTTTCTCATGTTTGGAAAGCCAATGCCGAGAAAACACGTGTTTCAAGTATTATTAAAAGTATTTATATACTCATAAAACTACACGTATACAGAATGTAACGTATAGAATATAACGCCATATTCAGCATTTAAAAGCACATTTTCCACGGGTATGAACATCTTGTTCAACGACATCCCTGCCGTGTATAAACTAACGACCTTATACTAGAATCGCTCGAGCGTGCCTGACGTCATGAAGGCCATGTTGGTTCTCTTTGATGATTTCTTTGTTTAGCGGGGCAACCTGCCGCTTCATCCGTTGTCTTTGTCGTCTACAGGTAGTGAATACTAAGGTTTGAGCAAAGACAGCACTCATCCCCCTTCAAATAAACCATTTTTAAATGGTTAAAACTTCTCATTAACACAGTAACTATGTTGATCCTGCCAAGTAGATCACGGCAAACAAAAATGATACTGCCAAGGCTTGTAGTTTTCTGTTCACTTACATAATGTTCTGTTCGAGCTGTTTTAGCCGCATAAGTGCATTTTTATAGGTATTTTCAAAATGATAAATTTCCCGTTTATAGTATTGCACAATAAATTAGTTTTAAATACAACTCTAAATCTAATCTCTAATGTTTCTCAGATACGTTTTCTCTTGTCTTTCAGCACAGTGGCGGTAGCCGCTCAAGGTCTTCAATTTTCTAGATAAAGTTAGAATAGTGTTATCAGAGACTATGTTTTCGCGCGCTGTTTAAGAAAATTGAAAATAGTCTTTTGAAGACCTTGAATGGAAGGGCGATCTGATAAGTTAGAAAAAACTATCGCTCATTTCTAAAGTCATTTGAAGACTTGAGCGGGAGGGCGGTCGTGACATGTAGTTATCAAGCTGCACGCTATATACGATGAGTTCATAGGCTGCAAACAAGGAAAGGCGACCATATAAAACGTTCTATCAAAAATCGAAAACGCTTTTAGATTCTAATTAAAGTTGAAATAGTCTTCATTCCCGAAGATTAGGTTTTCTCTCGTTATTTAAGAAAACTGAAAACTACCGCTCATTTAGTCTTTTCAAGACCTTGAGCGGCTACCGCTCACATAGCCACTTCGTTTCTCGAACGAATTTTATTCTAATTACAAGCTCACCAGGATATAAGTCCTTAAATTATTTCAAGTTGGGTTTCAATTCAGTTGTATCACATCAAACTGTTGGGGCCTTCAAAGGGGCGCTCAGATGTCGCTTATCCCACATTTTTTGGGATAAAACAGAGTATGTATCGAAATTTGGCAAACCGTGTTGGAAAAACAGCGATGTTAAAGTAAATTTGACAAATTTAGTTCAATAAAACAGAGTATGCATTGTAATTTGGCAAATCGTAATTGGTAAAATCGTTCCTATGAAAGCAAAATTTGACAATTTGAGTTCCAGAATCTCTTCACTTAATTTTGTTACTGATATACCTCAATAAAAATATCATTCATTATGATAAAATTCAATGCTCTCATTGCGATTAAAAATTGGGGAAACAGGCTGCCGTTCGGATGGCCATATTAGAAACCACTTTTGTGACAAAGATCTTTCCAAACACTCAACTATTCTTATAACCACTCTGTTCTCTCCATTGTCCTTCGCACACTCCCCACACTATAGTCCCAAAGCGTCATTTGTATTAAAAGCTTCTAATATTTCTTAAACAGGGGCTAAATCAATCAAGGGTATTGTTAGCACAACAGTTGAACACGTTTTTATTGAAGGTGCGAAAATCAGTCCTCGGTATTAAACTTGCAGTTGCAACTCCCATAGCGTGTACTATTAAGACAGCCGGACTTTACTACTGTGCAAAAGAACTCAAAACGATTTTGTCATTTATGTTCAGTTTAATTAAATAAAAGGAAAAGACCTTTTTGCACGTACAAATTACGAAAAAAAAATTTTGCTATTTTTTCCGTTTTTGCTATTTCGCTGTTCGGGAACACCAAGCGGAGCCCAACCGTTATCTTTTACATATATCGGCGGGTGTTGCCGAACCATTATACAACACAGTTTTAAAGTAAAAAGCATTGAAATTCTATTTTGAAGCAATCTTTCTTTAAGCCAATCATAGAACTCCAGAACAAAAGCGAAAAAAACCTTTTTCTTTTCAATGTTGCCCACACAGGATTTTTCTTAAATTTTAAAACAGAAATGTTTCAATTAGAAACTGTGAACGGAATGGAAAGAAATACATCAGCTTACTTATGTTGTCTATTTTTTAAATTTAGCCAATCAAACTACAGTGGAATCCCGGTTTAACGATATGCCAAGAGGGCGTCAAAATTATATCGTTAAACTGGGATATCGTTATACTGAGATTCCCGGTATAACGATATTGTGGGAAAATTTCTAAAAACATCGTTATTCCGGGAAGAAGGTGACGTACGCGTTTTTACTCTATGTTCACTGATCGATAAATTTGTAGTTAATACTTTGTAATATCAAATAATTCACAAAATAAATAATGATCTAAAGCGGTTCAAAACACATCAATCAGCTTTCATGGCTGCTGGAGTGTAAGCAAGAACAATAATTATTGACAGAAGCGTTGCTGTTTATTAATTAAAGTTTGTTTTGTTATAAAACCAGCTTTTCCTTCGTTCTGTCATGTTGATTTTATCGTTATACCGGGAAAGATTTTGCTCTCGGGGAACAAATCCCCGTCGTTAAACTGGGAATATCGTTAAACCAAATATCGTTAAACTGGGGTTCTGCCCCATACATTTTACTATAACTTTTGCCGGGGAAACGAATGTTTATCGTTATACCAGGAATATGGTTAAACCGAAGATCGTTAAACCGGGATTCCACTACAGCACCTTTCTGTATTCTATTGCGGTTCACCTCTCTAGTTCTTACTTGTCACATTACTTAAAAACTATTTGTACTCAGTGAACTGTGACATTGTTTGACTGGGCTGCTACTTCTACCATAGCAGGTAGTGCCTAGTGGTGTATGAAACAATTTCTGTTATCAATTTAAGAAGTGTTTTGCTTTACAGTTACACGAAGTGCCATTGTCTTTGATCTTCTGCTTCTACAGAAATGCATTTTATAACAAAAAACTTTGGTGAAAATTAAGATTCTCAGTGATAAAAAAAACTCATTAAACCAAGTCACACGTGTTATTCATAACGAGACTGGCTTGTATCGGTATAGTTTGTTTGTGAGTGAAATTGAGTGAAGTTTTTAAATCATTAAATTCTACATACATTTAATAGTATGACTACATAAATAAATCTGAATTTCAAAAACACCCATTTTTATTCTAACAGACTTTTAAACACCAAAAGAATATCTCGTCAAAACAAACACTTACCCGACTATTAAACCTTCTTTCATTCCGATAGAAGTTCTCAAAGAAATACACACCATTCAGTACTGCTTTTTGCAAGCCACAGTCTATTTGTTTTCTTTGATGCAAAATCATTTGATTATTTATCATATTGCATTTTAAGTAGTTCTGTTTTTAAAATATTCGTTTAAAGCTCTCATACACCGTAACATTTCACGCTCAAGCCCCCCCAATTTCTTATAGAAAAGCATGGTCAGTACTCTAGCTTTTGATTTTTTCTCAAGCAAAGACGTCCCGGAATTAAGGCTATAAAGAAAGAAAATACAAAACGTGTAGTTAGTTTGGCTGAAACTGGCCAGACAGACTGTCTCTCGACTTTCACTTTCTGTTTGAAAAGACTGACTTAGGCCATTTCAGCCCGCCGGGCTGAACCATTTTTGTACATGTCGCATTCGGCGAAACAAACGGCGGCAAGAGCGGCGTAAGACCAAAGAAATGCGACTCATTCACACTTTGGGCACGGTAAAAACAGACGCTTTGTGTTTAATTAGCCATCTGTTATTTCTGAATTTTTATCTTTTTTCACACATTTTCCTTT
>JANVCF010181268.1:0-10979 GCA_025388745.1 Hydrozoanthus gracilis
AATAATAATGATGATGATAATAATATCTAGCTAGCTGATGGCCCTTACTTGCAGTCACGTGGACTGAATTGCGAAGGACACAGCTCAACGAGGTCGGACCGAAAGCAAGTTAAAGCGCATATTGCTGCCGCTATACGGCCCATGTGTGACCTTGGAGCACAGCTCCACAGCCAGATAGAATTAGCTTGGTGTTGATTTTGTTGAGGGAGGCAAACCGGAGGGAGGCATGAGCGCTAACCGGTCGGCCATCCTGGCCCCCTAAACCTCTTGTTCTTTAGTTCTTGAAACATTCTTGCTTTTTGGCGTTGCAGCTTCCTTGCTTTGGTTCTTGTGGCTTTCTTGTGCTTTGGTTCTTGAAGCTCGTTTGTTTGGCCCTTGCAGTTATTTTTTTTCTTTGCATGGTTCTTGAAGCATTCTTGTATGTAAGTTATTGCAACAATATTTACTCATTTTCAATTTTCTGTTGCTTATTTAGGCAGCTTTTGCAAAACAACAGAGATAATGTCACCAAGGAAACCAATGAGTTTAAGTCGGACTATGGAAAGTACATGGCCACCATGTCCAAGTCAGTTGTTGAAGGCAAAGTTGAACACTCAAGACTTACTGAATATGTGAGTTTCATTGTTTGGCATAATTATTGGCTACGAGCTGTTTGTAATTATTTATTTTGGTTTAAAACACACACTAATAATTGATTTGTACAGTTGTGTGCATCAAACCAGTTGTTGTCCTGCACCATTCATTATATTTTCACATGGTCAGTTTTCGTTTTATTATATCTGTAATGAAACATTGGGTTCACTTTCAATTCCCTTTGTTCAACTCTTGTAAGACATAATGCATTAATTCAGAAGTGTAATTTTGGGAAAACGTTTTTCAAATTACTTTTCTTGTACGTATCTACTTTTTGATGCAAGTTTAGCAAAAGTTAAGCTAGTTTGGTCACTGTTTCTAGGTCTACAGTTTTTGCTTGGTTCTCAAAGACCAACCAACAAAGAATCTTGTGTCAAAATTCTAACTATCTGGGTTTTTTTACCACCTATAACCTTAGGGAACACAACTACAGAAAGATCTTAAAAAAGATGAAGAGGATATTATTACCAAACAGAAGCAGTTGAAAAAGTTTAAACATGATTATACCGGTTTGCAAAAGCAACTAAAAGCTGAGCTAAAGGCCCTGCAGGTCTGTATATCCTACATTTCTGCCATTAAATGTTCAGATCCTTCTACCAGGTGTAAATGATTTTTAAAACTTATAATATTTTTTATCAAACAGATTCTTCAGCATTTTACTTTGTCACTTAACGAAACATTACTCCTTTTTCATTAAAACTTTAAAGTTAATAGCTATGTGCAACAAAAAGGTGTATAGTTATTGTAGAGTGCACTCTACAATAACTACACACCTTTTTGTTGGGCGTAGTTGTGATTGCAGATGGCTGTAGATTATGTTATTTTGGTGGGGCTGGGCTCCACTTGCTCTTACTCTGTTTTGCTTTTTTTAATACTGAGTATCTATTACTGGAACTGCGAATTTCCTTTGCATATCACTTTCAAATGGCAGATGTCTGTAGCAGCTCCATAAAACAATATTTTTCAAGGTGGTGAAGTAGAAGCTTGTATAGGCTAGGTGCCATAATGATATGTTTAGAACGCATAGTAGGAACAAATGTAGAAAGGCTACCTAATGGTAAGAAAGTAGTGAAGTTTAGGGACCTATCAATATATTCGGCAAAATGGTATGAAAATTACTCATCTATATCTGTAGATGGAGCCTTAACTCGCTTCCATCGAAATTCCCAGAACCCGTTTTGATATAGTGTTCGTACATTCCGACGTCCAACATAGGTATTTTGTTTGGGTGAGAGAAGATCATGAGTTGTGATGATGGTGTAATAGTAGCTGTTTTAGTGTACAAAGCTAATTGAGGCTAATCTGGACTATTGACCTAAAGGTGTGAAGGTAGCATAAAAGGGTAGTCTAGGTAATGTTAAGATGGGGTACAGTTAATCTGATCTGATAGGCAGTCTAAAGGTAGGAGGAGGTAAGTTCGGAAGTTGGCGTAAAAACGTAAAAATTATGAAGCAGGGGCAAGTGATCTGATGGTGTTTTACAAACAACTTTTAATTCTGACTTTTGATTTATAACCCTGACAGGAAAGTATTAGTAAGTTGGAGAAGGAAAAAGAGAACAATATACAGATAATTGAAGATAAAACCGTGAGTCTTTATGTTTAAACTGTTTGTCTGTCTGGAGAACTCTAGTTGTTTGTTTTCAAAAATAAATTAAATCATTTTTTTTAAGTATAAGATTTTTTCAGGTTTATTAAAGTTCTTAAATCAGTGCTTTTTCTATCTTTTCCATTTCATCATCTGGAAATATTGCTATGTTTATGAATGTTCACACAATAATTCGTATACACAATTTACAAACATACCTTTTTTGTCGGAAAGCCAAAATAGTTACCCTGAAGGGTTGCGCATACCTGCACAGCTTTCTGTTCTCCACCAGGCCTCCCTCTTAACAGTAGCACATTTATATATAACATAGGTATGTAACCAAGCAGACTGTTTGCCAGTACAATTATGAAGAAGCTATATGTACACGCTTTTTTATAAGAACCAGTAAATTTGGCCGAGGCTCATTGTTCTTAATTTTTTGGCGAATTGAGCCTCAAACTGTTCTTGATTTTTTCATATTTCTGTGTGTGGTTTATTTGCTCATTTTTCCGAGACGGTTTCCAGTGACTATCCCAGGACTGGTTTCATATTCAAACTCTTACCTTGGTCAAATAAAGTTATGTTAGTGTTTAAAATTTTAAGCAATGATAAATGTAAATGGTTGAAAGAAAAAATATTGCGAATCATTTTTTGTAAAGCTAAAAAAAAATTGCTCAATCGAGCCCCGAGCCTCGGCTGGTTATTGATTTGTTCTTAAATTTCGACCAGTCTGAGCCTCGTTGTTCGTATAAAAAAAGCGTGTATGCTACAAAGTTGAACCCTTGTAACTCCGACTCCAAAGGGAAATCAAAACTGCTCTGAATTACCGGGTTTCAAAATATAGGGATTTTGAAAATAAAATGCCAAAACAATTGGTTAAAGATAGATTATGCTTTTACATGTTTTATAGTAAGATTTCCACAAAGTACAGGGCATAAAAACGACAAAACAAAATAAGAAACAACCAAACGAAGCATGAAAACCACAAGAGCTATGAAGCAGCTGCAGCTCTTCAGAACGTATTAAAGCGGCACGTCTTTACTTTCTTCATTTGTTAGCTTGTTACAGATATTATATTGACTTAATGAAAAGTACATAAATTTATATTAGCTTCATTGACTTTTTTAGCATTGTATGTTTTTTACGTACTTTTTAGTACTTATAGTATGTTGAAAAATATTTTGATTACGTATTTTTTCTTGTTTTATAAAAGATCTATAAGAAATAACTTTTCACATGACACAGTGATGATGACCAAGTTGATCCAAAACGCTTTCTTTAGTTTGAAACCATCTTTTATAAGCATTTTTACCTTTTAGACTATTTACTTGGTGTTTCAGAGAATAAGTCCCAACTTGAGTTAAATGTTTTGTTCAGATTGGTTTTTACCAGCTGTGGAACATTTACATTTTTTTACTGAAGTTCCACAAATGAACTTTACCTAGTACTATTAGAAAATTTTAAAATTCTTTTTGCAATTGATCTGTATCAACAATTCTTATATTATCACATTTTGCAGGGATGTTTTACTTCAAACTTTAATACTCTCTGTAACTGAGCCAGTTTATTTTCTAAATTATCTCCAAAAACATAGAATACGAATACAGTAATAAAAATGGTTCCATATTTCGTGACACTTTCCTGAAAGGTACACAGTTCACTTGAGACATATCCAATCTTAAGTAACCGCAAGTTTGAGTTTGTGATATCATTTAGTACTTTAATCTGAAAGCTTTGCAGGAATGTTTCAGGCGAAATTGTTTTGTTTGTAACTCGATTAACTTTTCCATATAGATATTTTCAAGATTGTAGTCTGACTTGAGTTTAGAAAGTTAAACTTTTTAAAAGCGCTGCTTCTTTGTTGCACCAATAAAGCACAGAGTTCTTTACTTTCATCACTATCTCTAAAGGACTTTTTTACTTATAGATTCGTTATTATAGCTTCATCTCTTAATTCCATCGGTACGTGCACCCCCCGGTGTCCGAAAAGTTCCCTCAAAATCTCCAATATGGCAAAAAAGGGGGGGAAAGGGAAAAAATTGAAAGGAAGGAAGATAAAAATTGAAAGAGTGCATTAAGGCACCTGCACACGTATGCTAGAGCATCAATGGGTCAAGAGAGGCTTTCTTCCTTGGCTCTTCTCCCTATACATTATGCAGCTGATGTTGACCAAGGTTCATGCAGCTGATGTTGACCAAGGTTCAGCTGTTTGCCTGCAAGTATCCAAGGACGACAGTTAGTGATAGCTCAGCCTAAAACTTTGTTATAATTGCTTTTACTAACAGGTGCGGAAATAGGAGGGGGCGACCCTCTCCCCCTTTCAGTGGAACAATAACTTTTTTATGGGCTACATATCGTCAAAATGTAGAAATATAGTTTTTTGCAATCATTTATTAAAAAAACGGCAACAACTTAAATACATTTTATTGATCAATATAAGAAATGTATTCCAAGCATGAATGAAAAACTGGGTCTGCGGAGCCACACAGAGCTGGGCTTTAGACCCAACAATAATTTTGCCGTAGAGAACAAACAGAAATTAACGTTAAAAGAATTGACAAAGTTGTTTGGACTGACTAATAGAAAAAAACGCATTTCCGGCGATCTCAGAAGTTCAAAATTTAAAGATTCTTACCCTAGAAAGCTTTTGCCTTGGGTGCTCGTTGGGTCATGCTATGTGCATGCGTTATACCTTATATTAGTGACCCGAAATATGTTCCTGCTTTTCCAGTACAGGTTACTATTGAGTAATGAACACATAACTTGAATATTATGAACCAAATCTTAACCATTTTTTCTATTTGTGAGAGAACATCGTACACCACACGTATCTAATTTTAAGGGCTGCTAACACAAGGTCCGCACAAATTTGAAAAGCGCCCCTCCCCAAAAATACTGGCTATGCGCCTGTAACATATGTAAGGATTTCTATTTGTTTTTACTAGTTTGTTGTTCCACAAAACTCGCTTGAGTTAGTGAGATTGGTGTTAGTTTTGTTCGAAAATCGAGCCATCTTAATTTTTCGTTCTTAAACTAATACTGAATGTGTAATAGAATTTGATAGCTTTTCTCATCTCTATTTCGACCGTAAAAATTAATCAAAACATACACTTCCTTTTTAATCTTGGCTATTAGCATGTTAACAATTATGTTTAGTTCAAGATTACAAAGCTTACTTTTTAGACTTTAATAGTTTTGCCATTTTGATTTTAAAACGTTTTTTACACTTTGTATACTGTTACAGCTTTTCTTTTGTGTTAAATTAAATCATTTACTTATATAACTCCTTTCCTCTGCAGCCAATTTTTAAAGACTTGGAGCTTCAGTTTAAAAATAAAACTGAAGAGTTTGAGGCCATGAAGAAAAATATTGTCGGTAAGAATATTTGTAGCGCGCTTGTTTTGGATAATCTGACATCAACAAAAAAAATTTTGGGGTTAAACACTTTTACAAATCGCTTTTGATAAAAACATTGATTTCAAACTTTCAATAACCTAATCTAAATCTATTTGTTACTGTGCAACTGGGGATTAAAGCGTTATAACACCGTCTTTCCTTTTATAACAATTTATTAACTTTTGGTAACTTCTGAAGTATATATGATTATACAAGTTTTTTTTTATCATGTTTTAAAATTATTTACAACACAAATTTAGATCTGGCGAAAGACAATCGCTTGAAACTCCGATCCAAACAGAACATCTACAATTTTATCGTTTAGCCAGGTTTCCCCTTGATAATAGTTTTTCTTTAATAGAACTTACCTGACCAAAATTAGTTGAGGTCTCTATCTATCTTACGAGGTCATATCTTTCAGTCTTGAAATCACAAACAAACATATCGAGTTGAAGATGATGTTATCTGGAGCATTTTTACTTTGTATTTTTTTTAATCTCAACATAATTAACATTATTACAAATAAAAAAAGGAAAAAATAGTAATAAAAACAGCTTGTGAGCAGAAAATTACACTTACCTGAACAACAAAAGTTGTTTTCAAAACGCAAATACTTGCGTGTCCGATCCGTGTATAAACGCCATAAACGTCATAAACGCCCCATCGGTCAACCGGGATGCTCGGCTAGGCCAGGACGCCATTTTGTCGCTGTTTAAAGCTCAAAGATAAAAATCATTTGTCGAAATCAGACTTCCATTTCCGAAATACGATTTTCTCATAAGTTGCACCGATTTTACGGTGAATATCGTCGTTAGTATGGTTTCCCCATGTTTTGGAGGGGTTAATATTGTTGGGCCTCAAGCTGTAATGCTGACATTCACTTCCTTTCGAGTTTGATCTTGCTCAACTGTCTGCAACGACAGGGTCGAATGCGAAGAGTGGAATCTGTTTCTGCTGGTACTTAATTGGCTGTTGTTCCCATGGTTTGTAGAGAAAGTTCGTAAACACAGGTTACATAAAAGGAAGTGGTAGTTTGGGTATGTTTTCAATCGTGTTGTTCTTGCAACAATTTTGCTCCAATTATAAAATTTCTTGTTGCGTTTGCGGTGCAAAAGCTAATCCGAAGTGTTAAAAAGCATTAAAGGTTATCAGAAGCTCAATAAAACTGCGCCTTTATGTTTATTTTCAACTAATAATCCAAAACATTTACAGACTGACTAAAACCGCCATGTTTCCGCCATCTTGCTCTGCCTAGGGCCACCCTAAAAGTATTTTACAGTTCTTCTTACTGATCACAATTCAGCTGACAACTGTTTTTCACTTTAAATTTCTGTCTCTTCCTGACTGAAAGTCAGAGTAATAATTGAAAATGTCGACATCATACAATGCACAAGAACACAAAAACACACTATGTCCTTGGAAGATAGAACTTGTCAAAGAGTAACTTGCGTTTTTAGATTTGGCTCAGCAATGCAAATCAGAGTACTGAATAAAGACGTTGATTTATTCAAATACTCTGCACATTATTATCTTTATTGACAGTCTTAAGTCAGGGATTTAACGTTAGAAGAAGACATGTAATAGTGTAATTAACAAGAAAAAACTTACACCCAGAACTTTTTTTTTCATTTGAGTCATTTAGCTGTTAAAATTTGTCTTTGAATCAGATATGAAGAACAAAAAGGCAACTTTGGAGACTACAGTTAGTAGAGCCGAGAAAGATGTTGAAAAAATGACAGGTCCTCAGGTATTTGACTTCTCTCGAAGCATTTCTTGGAGCGTTTGTTGTGTACATGCCTGTCCATTCGTGTATAACTGTAATAAGATTTAGTTTAACCGCATTTCTTCGACCCGTACATTTCAAATATTCAAGAAATACGATTCCCCAATATGTGCTAGAATGCTTCTGAAAAACAATGTGCTTATCCATAAAGACCAACTTCATGAGTACTGTTCTTTTCTCCCGTCCCCCACAAACCCCCTCCCGCCTCCCAACCTGTCGGCTTTAAATCTTCGTCTGTTATTTATTCTGAAAAAAAACTAAAATCTATGAACATGCTGCTTAAAATTGTTTCATGTAACTCCAACAACCCTGAAGACATTTGGTGTTTTAAGATCAAATTTGTGCATTCAAACGTTGCTATTCAGAATACTCACCCTAATTTCAGAGTGTATAATTGTTAAAATTAAGATTATTTCAAATATTTCAATAGTGTAAATGCAGTGTTATAGTTGATTGGATTTTGGTCGAGTTGTTCAAAAGACGCCATAAGCGTAATCCAGGGTTAGTTACCATGACAACCAGTGGTTAACCCAGGATTTGGTTAATCGTTTCTTGAAAAATTCGGCCCAAGGCCGATTGATTATAGACAAGTGAGTTTTCCAGAAAATAGTTGTTCATTTTTCTGTTTACAGATGCATTTAAGGGAAGAACTGAAATGTAAGCGAGCGTCAACACTGACACAGCTGGTACATCAAGCTGAGCAAGTTCAGTGTGTTGAGAAAGACATTTTTACAACAGGACAGAAGCTTGGTACCATCTTAAAGGAAAATCACAAGTTTAAGCAGGTTCGTTCGTAACTTCAGTAAAATTTGAAACAATAATCATTTCCCCTTGATTGCAAGAAAATAAGATAAAACGAAAGCAAAGTGAGCGAATAAGTACTTGAAGTCTGGCACGCAAAGCAAGAAAAGCGGTACATTTTTCCATTAGCTTTCTTGCCATGAATATGACCGCAAGTTTCTACAAAGTTTTCAGTTAGATATTGAGTTCATTTTTTCTTTGAAAAAAACATGCAAAGTTAATTGTGTGTTTTTTTAAATTTGGGTAGTTTTGCATTATTTGGGAGACTAGCAGTTACAAACCCATAGAAAAGTAACAATATCGCTTTAAAACTATGTTGCTCTCATGAAGGGCTGTTAAAATGAAAAAGTAAGCCACGTTAAAAAAAAGAGCAAAGAAAGTTTAAAGTGAACAAAAGGTTTAATTATTTATTTATTTATTTATTTATTTGTTTGTTTGTTTGTTTATTTATTTATTTATTTATTTATTTATTTATGTATTTATGTATTAATGTATTTATGCATTTATTTATTTATTTATATGTATTATTTATACAGAAAATCAAGGTGAAAGCGTTTCTATGTTGTTCTCCATTGAAAATTAGAAAACCAAAAAAACAATCTTATTAAATCGTTTGTACCCTAAGATATGATTTTATTGAGAAAGTTTGAGAGCTTCAGATGTTGCATCATTTTTGGTTTTGGTTTTGTTAGTTTATAGGCCTTGATTTTTTAGTTTTCGCCGCTCTTTGAGTTTGGTTGTTCGTTTGAAGTTTCGCTCCACAGTTGAACCAATACCCCCAAAGTGTTATTGAGTTCGGCACATGCCAAGTTCCACGTTTGCCCAGGGAGGCTATGCTGCGGGCACAATAAGTCAAACCTTACAGGACTGTAATAATTTTGGTGACTATGCCTTAATGTATTTAACAGGTACACTCCCGTCGTGTGATTTAGTACACGTGTTAACTGCTCACTTGTTAAAAAACTTCCAATTTAAAGAACGTGTTTAACTTACCTATTTTTAGGCCTTGAAACTTCTTGACATGGAAATGGAAAGTCTAAAAAGTTTAGTGCTTGGCAACTCGTTGACGAGAGAATCCTTGGCAGATGAACGGCTCAAATACCGAGGTATTTTCTTAGTGTTGATTCTGTGATACAAAGTGTGTTATTCAGCGATTTTAGTTACAGATGTGTGCGTGGGTAACAACCCATCAACCGCAAGCCGAGGTTGTGAAGATATAGGGCTCTCTCGCAGTGTCGAGTTTCAAATAAAGACCCGCGCATTCCGGGACTGTGCAGGCCTGATTTGAACAAAGACACAGGCAGTGACTTGCTCCCCCTCATCTGGGACAATCTGCTGCGGTCACGTGTTTGTAAAGCCCGTGACCGCTAACATCTCAAGAACGAGGTTCCGCAAAGGAGTCGAAAGCTTGCTTTCAAATGTTATCGTACCATGTATTTTAAAGTTAAATCATTTTTGAAACTCACTGTTGTTTGTTTCAGTCGTGCTTACTGACGGTAGCACGGCTTATTCTGGTTATATTTCATTCAAGGCGTTCTTCAAGAAAACTGGAAAGAAGAGTTTTTGTTAGATAAGGTAAGGTTTTGTTTTTACCTATAAAGTAAACAACTGTTTTTATTTCTACTCAAAGCAAAAAAGTAGTCTATATTGATGACAAGACATGCACTGTAATGAAATAAAATTGATACAAATGGAAATGGAGTTGGCAAAAACCAATCGTGGAAGGAGATCTTCTGCAGACCAATACGGGAGGACGAACATTTTTTTTGCGAGCGGTTTGCACTTGGCATTTCTAGTCTGGCTACTATATTACTATCGTTTGAAAGTTATTTATCAGGGAGATCACAATGCGTCCGAATCGGTTCAACACTTTTCTTCCCAAAGTCCATCAATCATGGCGTACCGCAAGGTGCAATTTTAATCCCCTCTACTGTTCAGCGTCTACCTGAAAGACTTATCTAACTCTCTGAATCACAGCAGTCTTCAATCATATAACGACTCGAAGATCTTCATGTCTTCGCCTGTAAACAAGTCTGAACAAGCAAAAGTGCAACTAGAGCAGCTAAGTTTCTTGGAATCACTAGACTCCCACCTAACATACAATCAGCACATCAGCAACCTCGTCGCAAAAAGCATTTTAAAACTTGTTCAGATAAACTGTGTAAAGTCTTCATTCGATAAAGAAACACTTTCTCTCCTAAAACCGGCAGTGGTACTAATCAAATTGTCTTATGGTTCAACGGTGTGGTCAAACACAACTCAGAGAAATATCAAGAAACTTCAGGCAGTTCAATACTTCGCTGGTAGAATTATCACCAATTACTGTAAGTTCGACCACATGACTTCTGCACTTCAACACTTCAACTGGCTCCGAATCAGCCAACATCTGAAATTTAGAGAAGTCAGCCTTATGTTTAAATGCTTGAACAATATGGCACTTAGGAACATAAGCGAACCGCAAACCCGTCAAAGAGACAGTTAACAGATTCCATTAAACAGTCCGCAGCAGGGCAGCGCTCGTTTAGTTCTAGAGCTGTGAATTATTTTGAATTGGAACAATCTTGACTCTAACATAAAAAGTATAACATCCTTAAAACCCTTTAAATCAAAACTAGAAAAAAATTATTACAGGCATGTTTACATTTTAGAGTACATTAGTTTTTTACCTTTTTATTACTAAGTAATTAGTTATAGATCTATTGGTTTAACTGATGTAAATAGTTTCTGAAAAACTCTGTATGGGAGAACTCTATTAAAGTATTCATATTATTTCTTCTTCT
>JANVCF010181280.1:0-10977 GCA_025388745.1 Hydrozoanthus gracilis
TCCTGAACGTGAGTAATTATAAGCTAAACATTCACACACAATATCTCTGAAAGTCTGAATCTTTAAATTTTACTTCACTACTGTGACCAATGAAAATTTTACGGCTAATACCAAAAGGATACTGTAAAGGTTGTTGTATTTGATGTAGACGTATGTTACTTCCCCGTGGACACAGATCGGTGAAGAAGATCCTTCATCTTCTTTGTCAAGAACGAGAGGCATAAACTTCTCTATGGCTGACGTCACTATGTCGCCTCGGTAGTTCCTCGAAATCAAGACCTTTATTGAAAGTGGAGATTGTTAGACCTGTCCGTACTCCATTTTACCACACTATTACTACGAATTCGTGTTTTTAATAAAAAAATTGGTGATTAGTAGTTCCTTATAACGCCTGAGTAACTCAGTAAGTTTAAGAAGTCGGTACCTTGCCCTTAACGTCCAAGAGATACAGCGCTGACATCGACATGACTCACACGTTTTCGACTACGGTCTAAAGTTTGGCTTCGAATTTGAGGTAGAATCACCTAAAACGGAAAAACCCGTCTAATCTCTGCCTGTATGTCACGTCAAAGATCAGCAAAGTGGTACAATCTTTTGGTGGTTCTTTGCTGGCTGCCCGGAACGCCGTTCAAGGCTTGGTAGCCGCACAACACCCCCAATCACGGACGGTTAATCAGGTAGGGGAGGGGAGGGAGAACGTTGTGAGGCTAAAATTAACCTAGATATAAACTATTTTTAGAAAGCTTTAAAATTCCAAGAGTAAAATTTACAGATTGTATTAACTTTTAGACTAGAAGATGCCAATCAAAATTTTGTTTGTCAATTTATTTTGACATTTATTTTGTCGTTATTTCACCGGAGCTTTTTTCTCTGCCGAAGTGGTCCCTGCTAAGTATTTGTGACAGTCATTAACAAAACAAGATGGCGGCAGTCTAGTTAGTAACGTTATTATTTATTTCGTGAGTATAAAAACACTGGTTTGACAGGGCTAAAATCGGCTTCGTTATCATGTCTTTTCGAGATAAGAAAAAGAAAAATATGGGAAAAAATGAAGCTCCAAGCATTGGTGACACTGCAGAAAAACTGCGACTGATCCGTGAAAGACAAAACAAGTGGATGAGAGAGAGAGATGAGGCGCGAGTTACTGAAAGCTCAATCTCCAAACGAAGCTCAAGTAGTTCACCAGGTTCTTCATTACTAACAAAGAGTCTGAGTCAAGAAGCCTTAAAGTTAGATTTATCTCATTCTTCTAGATCTTCAACTGCTAAGAGCAACCCGAGACGAAAGCCCCTCTATCCTCAACCAAAATCCGATCGCTCTAATGTAATTACTTGGACTACGAACGCTGGTAATAAGAAGTCAAAAAGACCTCCTTCAGGACACAGTCGAAGTTCCAGTGCAGCATCTGCAGATATTAATTATCTAATAGGTAGTAAATCGGGCTCAAAGTCTTCGAAAGTTTACAAACCGTCAAGTTATTTAAGCGGTACTACTGACATTGCACATAAAACTCGTGATAGTTATAAACCTAAGTCTTCAGACTTTTATGCTGGTAACGAAGTTAGAGTTTCTGAAGAGTTTTCTGGAAATTCTGAGAGAAAAGATGAAGAGAAACCGAGTCATTTTGAAGTGTCATCCCTCGGCAATAATGAGTTACCGGCACATATTTTAGATTCACTTGCTGCAACAGTAGCTGTTAAATTAAGAACAACTGTTTCATCCGAGAAAAACAACAAAGTAAAAGCTTTAGAAAAGGGTGAGAGATCCGATTCTAGAATGGCAAGTCACTACTGTGTTCTTTGTAAGGAATTAATGACGTCACCTAGACACACACCTACTGCTGCTATCCCTTGTGGTCATACGTGTTGTAAAGTTTGTATCCGGGAATGTCAGAAGTGCCCATCATGTGACACAAGGATTGCTTCTACAGCAGTGAACACTGTTCTTGAGCACATTATCACAGATTTTGTAGCTGAAAAGGAAAGAGATAGGTTACAGAAATTAGAACAAGAAACAAGGAAGTATGTGGAGGAATACCAGTCACTGTGTCTTAGATGCGAAGCATTGACAGGTATGTACAACTGGTAGCCACTGTTAGGCCCGAGGGCCGTGGCTAAAGAAATCTAATACTTCTGCTTCCCTTACCAAGTAGAGTAGAACTGTAGCAAAATTTTGTTGGACTGTTAACTCTCACAATTTGAGAGTGTAGTAGTAGTAGGCGCACGCATGAAACATCGACCTGGCTTATTGTAATTTAAGATGAAGTGAATCTATAAAGGGGGAATCACAAAATGAAATTTGTTTTATATCTGTTTTTACAAGCAGCTATTCATCACCTCGAAATAACTGCAATTGAGAGATGAGAAACACTAATTTATGATATCTTGCTATATTTTGTTATGCACAATCTGTTTATGCCAAAAACAGCTGGCCAAAATTATGGTCTAGCTACAAAATAAGGCACATTTTCTAAACATTATTTTTAAACCCTGAGTTGTCCAACAATCTGCATCTCACTGGTTAAAGTGCCTTTAACATGAAAATTTTGTTAGCCAGTTAAGGTCATTCCACAGTTATGCATTGCACATCTTTACTGCCCATAATAGAAACTTTAAATTGTTTAAAGTGTATATATCACTATCAAGGAAATTGGTCTGTTAGAAAGAGATTTTGACGTCACAAGATTGGTAATTTGCATATTTGAAAAAGCATTATTACTCAGCAACCAAAAAAGTTATTTTATTGAAATAAATGACATTTTTCTTCATTTAAAAAATCCCTTTCTAACAGACCAAGTTCCGTAATAGTGATATATACACTTTAACCTTTTTATCATATTCTAGTGAATGTTGAGCTCTCAAAGACAAATCAGAAAAATTAATTAAAAAAATAGTTTTCTTCATAATACATGGAGCTTTTTGTTTAACTTGCCCCAGTCTCCCCTCTGAAATGAGGAAAAAGAGCATATGTTTTGCTGTTTTTGCTAGAATTTCTCCTAAACAAGCTAAAGCACCCCACAATTTTTTCTTCAATCAATCAAATCTTAATTACAGGACTTTTTGAAAAGAAAAATTAGGGAAAATCTGAGTGTTACAAATGCTGAAAGAATTCGAAAGTAAACTGTTTCTTTAGGTACAGGAACCATAGCAACAAAAGCACATGAAAAATACCTCCTTATCAAAATGTTTTTGCTAAGAATCACAAGAAAATTGTTCTTCTAGTCCAGAAGAACTCTTTTTGTTATCTTCCTTTACTTTTCCTATGTTCCTTGATGTTTTCTTGGTTGACAACATGTGGGAACTATAATTTTAACTTCAGGCTGACAATACATGAAAATTAGCCCTGGAGGGGATATTTGTGTCAGTCATTTCTCAAAAGTTAACTGGGCACACCCCTTTTTTATTCAATTTTTGGAGTTTACACATATGATTTCAAGACAAATGGCAAAAGTTTGACAAAAATCTGAGTGTAGGTTCCATTTCAATGGAATGACCTTAAGTGAGGAATATGGATGAATTATTTATGGTTCTAAAGATAATATAAATGAATGCTTTTGATGATGTCACTACAGTAATAGTGTAGAGGCAAATTATTTGAAATCTGTTGCAAATCCATAACCTTTGTATGAATTAAAGCCAAACTAGGACTGATGGTGATCTAAAGGTTTTCTTAAGAATAGTTATAAAATCTTGTTGTCATGACAACAAATTGGATTCCCTGCTCCAATTGAGAATTATTAAGGTTCTTTTATCAAACCAAAAGTTGTGGAACAAGTAACAACAAATTGTTTTTATAGTTCTTCTTACTAAGTAAAAGACTAAGAATAGCGGAAAATTTGTTTTTTTTACAAATGGGTTACCGTTTCGATGAAAAATTGCTACTATTCTGAAAAAAACACCAAAGTATACCATTATAGATTCCAAGTTTGGCTAAAATTCAAAGTTTAATTAATTATGGATAGGCAGCAGTTTCCAAAAAATGGAAAATTTGCCTGTACACCAAGTACTGGAAGATGTTGATTATTGCCTTGAGAACAATAAATGAAAGGTTTCAGCAGAATTTTTTACCCCTTTTTCTATAGTTCCAGAATGTGTTGTTATTTACTTATTAAATTTGTCATAGCTAACAAATTGGTTAAATTTGCCAAATTTAAAAAAGGACAATAGTTTCATAAACAAGTTAAAGTATTTTTTTCCAGTTCACTCATTTATTCCTTTCTAGCTGAAACATGTTTTTTTAAATCAAAAGGTTTGCTTCATGTAAAATGTTAATGTGAAATTGCTTTGAATAATAGAACTACCAATTGTTTAAAACTAAGTAAGTCAAGGTGTAAAACCCGTATTGTTTTAAAGCAAGCAACTTTACTTTGTCATTCAATTACAAAAGCCAAAACTAAAAAAGTCAAACACTTAGTTTAATTTTTGGTTGATCAGGGTTTCAGTTAACTTTTTAAAAATTTGTGAAACGGCTAAAAAAGTTGCTATAGAAAGCCATGACTAATTTCTTCAGTGTACCTTTGTACCCTAGGGGCCCCTCTTACTTATTTTGATGACAAAGGGGGGGGGGGTATGGGTGTGGCAAATGTCATAAGGATATTTTTGGGTCTGAAATTTTGAGTTGCAAAAAGACGCAAGGATTTTCTTTTTCTTTGTTTTAAATAACAGCACAGTTAATGGGAATTTTTTGGGTTTAAAATATGAACCATTTGCCCCCTGGGCTTGGTACATACAATCATTAATTGTTGTGTGACACAGCGATAATTGAATCTTCCTTTATTGTAGGTGAAGCCGAGTGTATTCTTGGAAACATGGAATCTATCACTAATGACCTTGTGGAGGAAAAAAAGGCTATGAAAAGACTAGAGACAGAAAATAAGAAGGTGCAAGAGAAAATTCAACAACTTCAGGAACAACTAGAGCAAAACAGCAACTTGCAAGAGAAGCACAAAGAGAATTGTGCAGAGCTAGAGAAAAGTTATGGGGAAGAACAGGATCGGTTGTCAATGGCTGAAGATACTGTTCGGACTATACAGAAAACCAAAGACAAAATCAAATTACTTGTGCACAACTTAGCACCTTCACTTGATCTAGATAAGTTTAGTAACTAATGTAACAGCTATAAAGAGTTCTTTGCAATAAAACAGAAATAAAGCACAAAATATATATGCATCATGGAGGAGTTCCTAGACCAGAGGGGCAGGCCATAATAATTAACAAGGACTTATTAACTATTGTTACTAAAACTAGGGTACCATGTTTTCCGGACTACAGCCCACAGGTTATCTTTTCTTTTTGCCATATATTGGAGAAGATTTGAGAAACCTAGAGGGCTCTGAAGTTTCTCAGGCTTGCAAGTATAAAATGTTTTGCTAGAATTTAGACAATTTCTTTAATCCAGTCAGTGATCAAGTTTTTTTGCCGGCCCACTGGTATCTCTTATAGATTGCTCTTACTATCTGAAAACAATTAAAATATGTTGTCAAAAAGGTCATAGTTTATTTCACTTTTGTTTCTCTTAGTCATAAAAATGTTGAAGTGCTGGTTATCTGTTGTGCAGGAGTAATCCAAAAAATATATGGCAGTTGTTTTTTCAGTTTTTATCACAGAAAAAAAAATTAAAGAATTTTTATTTGTACAGTATTTATAAAATAGTGGAGTACAGAGATTTTTTAAACAAATGTGCTTTCACTAAAACTAGGTTTTAAAAACTCTACTTATTCATCAGCATGTCAAATTTCGTTTGATACCTTGGTTTTTATATCGTTGTATAGTTGGGTGTTTTTCCAAAACCAAATTAGGCTGTGTTAATTTTTAAATTGGACCAAAATCAGAGGTTAAATTAAATTGTATTTCACCTATCAAGATTGACAGATAACTTGGGAATGTATGCCAATTCTGTTAGTAGTTTATTCAGACTAAAAAGCTAGAAATATTTGTAAAATCTAGTATACTAAGACTGGTTGAGAACTTGGGTTTACTTTCAGTTAGTCAACTTACCAAAAGAACTATTGATGTCGGTGCAAAAGTCCCATACGTAAATGATGGGGGAAATTGTCTATAAAGTGATTTTAAGTGTACATTGCCTTTGGTCTTTGCATAATTTTTGAAAGATAATGTGCAAATATGTATAAATTCAGAGATCAGTTTGATTTGCAACCATTTTTTAAATAATTTGAATCAAATTTTAAAGTAAATGGTAAATATTGAATCAACACTTGTTCTTTAGCTGACTTACAACTCGACTAATGGTTTATTCTTATTTTCTTTTTGAAAAACATGTACTTTACTGGCTAAAAACTACTTGTGTTGATGAGCTTATGATTGAAATAGTCCAATAAAATTACTTGACAAAAGTTTGATATTCGACTTGACAAGTCGAGTGTATTCATATTGTATTCACATTATTACACAAGACACAGGTTTAAACATAAACATTAAAACTATCAGTTAGTTCCGTTAATTTGGGGTTACTAAGCTATGCTTACATCTGTGGACCAGATCACTTGAATTGTATTTAAAACTTGTGTTGGAGATTTTTGAATTAATTTGTCAAGTCTGACATTTTGGTTTAACAATTACCACTGTTTCTGAGTTTACAGAAATTTGTTAAAACACATATGGTGTTAGAAGAAATGAAGATATAGTTTTTGAAGCAAAACAAATTTTGGAATACACCTTCCTCCCCAAATTTCCAAGGTTTATTTTCAACTCCACTAATCCCAAACACCTAATTCTTGCGGATAAGCATTTGGAACTCAACTGTGAAGGTTTAAAATGTATACAATAAACCTGGCAATCTGGCACTTCAAAACCCTCAAGATTGTTCCAGTTTCCTGCAACCCCAACTCTAAATAGTATTCTGAAAATTACGAACATGTTAACTTACTTTGCAAGTTATTAAGATAGGTTACTTGTTTACCTATCACGATGTAGTTGGGAAATAAACAAAAAGCCCTTTTTTAGGAGCTATCACTAGTTTTTGTTATCTTGCAAACACAAATTTCTAACTGTTGACAAGTTATGCTAGCTGCTTGTTAACAAAAAAACACCGGAGCAACATCCACCAAGGTTCAATGAACTTGATTAATGGACAACTTAACAAAAAAAACTTCTCACAAAATCAACCCCTCCCTCCTATTTTTATTTAGATACCAGTCCAATGATGAGGCTGACAAGCCTCATTGCACTTAAATGATCTTGAACAAAGTACAGTAACCAATAACTGGAGGAATTTCATTCACATGTTAACAAGAGTGAATGATAGAGGTCAACACAACAAATTATTTTGTCTTTTTTTTTTCTTGCAAACTATAACAAAATTACTTCAGATATTTGATTCATAGTAGCAGAGTTTATGACTCACATATTCATCTTCCCTAGACTATTTCTTGACACAAAGCTGTTGCAAAACAGAAGCAGAACTTTATTTTCAATGAATACAAGTTTAATATAATATAGCATAGTAGATTTGCATTTACATGCTTTCACTGTCTGTAGCAAAATGATTTCATAAAGTCTATACATCAGCCTTGCAATGCAAAACATTACATCTTTAAAAAAAGCTTAAAGAAACTACAAAAGAACATTTAAGAGTGTAAAACCGGGCCTTTAAAATAGGGTATATGCTCTATACACTGTACACATTTCACTCAAAAGTCCATCCTGATGGCTTCTTTCTTGATGGTACAGTCTTCTCTTGGTAAACAAATCAACATCAAGCCTCAGCTTCCACTTTATTTGATTCGCTACTGTCAACTTTCTGCCTCTTGAGAAATTCTTCCCCTTCCTGTAAAACAAAGATACATATGGTGGTTACAAGTACTAGCAATATTGAAAGGGCACAATGAAATTCATATACAAAACCAAAAGTGAAAGCGGTTTTTATCAAGTGCATTCATTCTTCGAAATAGTATGTCATAAGAGCGAAAAAATAACTAGACGTCTTCCTGTTGTCTGAAAAACATCATTTCATGACAAGTTGTTTAGGACAAAAACCAAACAAAATACTTAGTTCATAGTTTTGAATTTGTAAACTAAAAAAAAAGCACGTTTTGATCTGAAGTTATACTAGTTTCTCGAACTGGCAAATTATTGTTAATTTCAAACACCCTACAACTAATCATACAGATGGTTTACTATAAAGAAAAACTTTTAATTTAACATAGTCTCAACATGTTTTGCTTGCAACACGCTATCATATTTTTAGTGTTTAATAGATAGACTTTAACAATTCGGCCTACTTCCTCGCACTATCAATTTTATGATTGTAATTAAATAATATTCACTTTTTAGTTCGGTAATTATAGAAAACAACTGCTAAGACAGTTGTCAAACCCTTCGTTTTTGTATCATTCATTTCGAATGTTAACGAACAAAACTGTAGGGTTTAAATTTTGTTTTCTAAGTTGAACTTGCAAGTGAGCGAACATGTTTTGTCAGTTGGGTACACTCGAAAACACTTTTGGAGCGAATCATGGCAGTGAAATCTGATTTATCATCCGTTGGTTGCAGTCTTAGAACCGGAAATAAACAACACAATGCGTGGGAGAATAAGAACACAACGATCAAAGCAAATGCATACAGCATGGTCAATTCAATTGGTCGCATGCGCATTTGTTACTCGGGTCCCTTGTCAATACTGCAACAAAGAACTTCAAAACGAAGCACAAACTGTATATTGTTTTCAACGCGTGGTCATTACTCAGACCCTATTTGGTACTTTGCAACAGATACCTTTCCCTTGAAAACCTCAAGCCATTTGTTTGGGCAAACGCTAATGGTTTGGGTGAGGAAAGTTGACAGAATGGAAACCACCAGGTTCATAAACAAACTAATTCTACAACGGCGGTTGCTTTCGTGTTGCAGGCATGCACGAGACCACCGTAAATTATTGGAACAAAGACACCGATAAGTGCATACATTAAAGATGACAGCTTGCTTTGAAGTGAGGACAAAGGCCAGTTTTTTCCCGAGATTATCTTTCAATATTAGCCGAAGTCTATACTTCGTTTTTTTAAAGTTTTAAAGGAGGGCATGAACGCATAGCAAAAATCAATGCAGCAATTTACCTCGACAGTTTCAGCCATGGTAGTTTTTCGCTTAAGTTCAGGTTTTTCTTCGTCGTCTTTCGATTCTTCTTCTGGTGTCTGTCCGTTTTCCTGTTCCTTTTCGCTTTGTTCAATGGCTGCTTTAACAGCCGCGGCTTCCCCACGTGTCGAAGCTTCGGTGTCATGGCCGGCAGACTTCAAGATTTCTTCTCCTTCCTAAGGAAAGCAGCAGAGTTTTTTTTCTGTAAAACATAATATACCTACTGATAATGCCGCAATTCGAAGTTGAAAGTACGTAAATACTTACAGCAGCTGTCGCTACCATTGTTCCGTCTCTTTTTATTGCCGGTTTTTCCTCGTCGTCCTTAGCGGAATCCGAATCTCCATTTGGTTGCTTTTCTTCGTTGTTGTCTTCGTCTGTCTTCTTGGCTGCAGACTCCGCTCTAGTCTTCCCTAATTCTTCACCTTTTAGAATTTCGGCTCCTTCCTGTGGATACAAGAACTTACTCTTTAAAAAATGGTAAAAGATATGAATGAGCTTAGCTCTCGGCAACAATCGCACTGAAACAGCAACAGTTGACGTCTTGCACTGAGAAGCAAAAGTCGTTTTCGCAAGAATTTCCTCCACGGCTGCAAAAAGATTCTAACAGGGTAAGTCAACGGTCATAACCAAATAATCTTTTCCTTTAAGTCACGGAAAGTGAGCAGTTGGAAGTGCATTGACAAAAACAACTAGTAAGATGTCGGGGAAAAAAAGTAACACTAAAGCTTTCTAAATTCGCGAATACGTTCATCAAATACCTTCGCAGTCACAGCCATGGTCGAGTCTCTCTTGAGTTCTGGGGTTTCTTCAGCCATGTTTTGCGTGAATTAATGAAAAAAAATGTGCCAAGAAATAACTACCAATTCAAATGAAGCACCAAGAAGAAAGTGAAAGATGCGCTTCGTTTGACAGCTTTGAATGAAAATAACTCCAGGCGGGAAAATTGTCGAGTCTGTGAAATTTGATTGGTCGAACAGCTGCCGCTTAAAACAATAGCTTTCATTTCGTGCAATTTGATTGGTCAACCTGGGATTTTTTCTTGCATGAATGCACGCACGTGTAGCACGCACCCATGTGACGTCAAAGGTGCAAAGCGATGCCGCGCGCTAGTTCACTCGATCGGCTATATATGAGTCACGCATCACGCAAGCAAATTGTACATGTTTGAAATCTTTTTCAGAAAACATCAAAAGATTTGCTTTTCACAATCAGTTAACTCGTTATCTGTGGTCTGTGAATTTGAACAAATTAACTCACTCTATTATGAACAAAGGATCTTTGAAAATCATGAATTTACGACACTTGCTATTAGCCTTTTAGGATTGTTTGCGACCGCGTGTCTAGAGAGGTCCCACAGGACGCCATTAAGGCCGGAAGCACTTTGTATCTATATAAATCAGACTATAGGTCCATTCGGTCGGAAAAGTAAAAAAAAATCCAGTCTTCCTTTAAAACGAACTTCCGATTAGAATCTATATTTATAAAACCTGTCAGCGTTGAACAGCGGTCTGAACAAATTAAATAAACACTGAAGTGGTAACAAACGCTACGAAATATATTTATTCATTTTAAAAATATTGTACTCGTTTGAAAAAGAAAAATACAACTCATAAATCATGGTTGTCTGTTTATTTTTAGTTGGCAGACTTCCGCTGTAAATAATTATTCATCATGATAGTTTGTCTTGAAGAGAGTTTTCAGTCTACGGACAATATCAACTCGTTTGTGCGTTACTGAGGGGAAACTCTTGTCTAGCCTATTATAGAAAATACCAACGAAGTCTGTGCCATAACAACTGATCACAAGCTTCAAAATTCAAGACCGAGAAAAAAACCCGTAGATCGAATATTACAAAGTTGCTGATGTCTCGGAAACCTGGTATAAGACA
>JANVCF010181291.1:0-10976 GCA_025388745.1 Hydrozoanthus gracilis
AGGGGAGCGTCACTACCTTCGGGCCTGTCGACCACCGCTTACCATTCTCGATCGATTGTTAAGTGAAACCACTGAAATATAAAAGCTTAAAATTCGTTGCTGTCGTTGTCATAGTTAAACTGACCTACATTGTATTTTCGAGTAGACAAGGAATCTTCAAAGCCAGCTGATGAAGCCTTTGAGGATGGACAGTTTACAAAGTTTTCAAAGCCTTGGAGGGGTAGCGATACTGTTTTTGTGGTAGAAGGGTACAGGTTCCATGTTCACCGAGCTGTGCTTGGCGTCTACTCTCCCATCTTCTTGGCCATGTTTGGTGAAGGGTTTGATGAGAAGAATAAAGAGGAGGTTCCGCTACCTCATAAAAATGCGTCGGAATTTCTTGACCTTCTGGACCAGATCTACGTTGATGCTCAACTAATTCCAATCAAAAGTAAGTGATTACTGGAAGAGCTAGTACAACTCATACACGTAGGCATATAAAGTTAATAAACTTGATGTAACTAAAATTTTAGTCGGGTTGTTTTCAAAACTTGTGGTTGGTGCAAACACTTTTTCCATCTAGCTCGATGCCCAGCAAAAACGAAGGCGAAGGTAATTTTTTTGAACTGAAACTTCTTCCTCCCTTAATTTTTGGCTTCAAAGTTGGCTTTTTCCCTAAAATGAGGGGATGTACCCGTGCACTACTGGGTTCTACATTCCATAGTAATGACGCCTACACAGGAAATCACGGTTGATCAAGTATTCCCAAGCCAAACAGTGTTCTATTGTTTGTGAAGACTGGTTTTCTAGTTCGACGGCATTTTTCAACACAAATCAGTTTCGGTCATAAGTGGATGCAGGTGACTGCTAATTTTCGGCGGATCGTGTAGGCGGCCTATTTACTGTGATTGTTGCGTGCAAGCAAAACTGGATTTTGCCTAAACTAGTAGTGATAGATTGTGATTAGTATTAGTACGTATGTCCAGTCAAAACTGGCCACCGAGACAGCCCAACAACATCACCAGAAACGGCGGCATTGAGATTCCTTGGCTTGGACGCCGACAATTCCAAAACCAACTTAACTAAAGGTCATCGCCTGATTGTAGCAGCAGTGGAGACGTCGCGTTCATCTAGTTAAGACCAAAACTGCAAAACAATCGAAAAAGTATCACTTTGTTAATAATCCTCCACGATCAATAAAGTCTTACTATAGAATAACACATTTTGAGAAACATTCTCAAATGCTTAGCTGGCATTTTAAAAAAGGTTTCTCGTTTTGGTAGTACAGTTCCTTGAGTTTTGTCCAGATTCTAGATGATGGTGAAACAAGTTTTAGCTTCAAACGGCGTCCTTCTTGAAGGGCTTACAAGCTCCCTATTCAACAACTGTTTTCTGTTCTTTTTTGTGGTAAATACGTTTTAGCGGGTGTTTAGGGACCATGAACTTTCATTGCCGCGTTCTCTTGCTGACTTGATTCTCTTCGTAAATCACATAATTGTTCCCCTGGCGACTACTTATTTAATTAGATGAAAATTCTGCCTGTTTACGCTTTTGTTTTCAAATCTATAGGTGAAACCGTAGAACATATTCTCAAGTTAGCAAACGAGTATCAAACTGAAGTAGTGATGGAGCGATGTAAAATATGGCTTGAATCACAAAAACTCGACGAAACCAACGCTCTTAGGTTCCTCCTCCTCAGCAATATGTACAATTTCGAGAATCTTCGCAAGAGCTGTTACCGAGCCCTCAAGAAGTTTAAGCTTGAAAGCTTGAAAGCCCAGCCTGAGTACGGCGAGATGGACGAAGAGAGCTACAAACAGGTTATAACGGCCAGACTGGATGAGTGCGAGGCAGTTGTACCACAGATAGAGAATCTCCTTTGGGAATTGTTACGACGCGTTGCAGAACCAGAGTCTTCAGAAAAAGGTCACGATGATGAACACGAACAAAGAATCGGAAAAAAATACGCCGAGACGTCAGGTTCTATATGGTTAGATCGCAAATCCAAGCCGTTAAAGTTAGATGATGTAAAGAAAATGTATAGTGAATGCTCTCAGTGTAAAGCTATTTTTGACCGTACTGTTCAAAAAATCTTTGTTATACCCGATGTAGAGGATACTGTTAAAAACTTACAGAAACTTGGACTTTTTCTTCCAGGCTAAATGAGTAATTTTTCGTTTTCTCAAATATTCGACTAACTCTCGCAACATGTAAAAAGAAACGCGAAGCAGATTGTAAATTTTTAATTCATACTATGAACAAGTTACACTGTTTTCAGTAAGTGCAATTCAATGTATAGACCCTTCAAAACAGTAACGATTTTGAACCAGATTCTTTGTTTGTACGTGAAAGGCCTCGTCACAATGTTCAAAAACAAAAAGATTTGGCACAAAATGGCCGTTGAACTACTCAGCCTTTTGTCCTGATCCTGGTCTAGGTAGAAATTGCAAATTGTTTTTACAGCCATTGTTAAGATAGCGTTATCTGCCTTCTAGTACAGTCAAACCTTTCCACAACGGCCACGCCTAGGGACAGAAGTAACCGTTGTGGAGAGGTAGCCATTATAGAGAGAGCAAAAGAAGAGTAAAGTAAAGGACTGGGGACAAAATTAAGTGGCCGTTATAGAAAGAACAAAAGAAGTGTAGATTTATGGACTGGGACAAAATTAAGCGGCAGTTGTGGAGAGGTGGCCAATTTGCTTTATCCACTAAACGTTTTTGGAAAAAAGGACATTTAGAAAACAATTTTTTTTAATTCGGTCTTATTTTCACTCTTTTATTAGCACTTGAGTGATGTTTGTGCTTGATTTTTCTTGTTCACGACCGATTTTTAAGAGACAATGGATATGACGTCAATATTAGACATTTTTGGATCAAAGCACAGCTAGACAGACATGTGTTAGTGTTTAGAAAGGAACACATTGCTCAGTACTACAATATCTGGGAATGACGGCATAACCGTACCCAGTCTCCGTTAACCAATGTGCCCGAAAATTTTATTTATGTTGGCCACTTTGGAAAAAAATCGATGTGACAAAAAGACGTTTGGGAGAAGTTCTTTGACTTAAATATTGAATGGTTTGTGTTATAGCTGCTTTAAACACAAAGCGATATGTCTAGAACATGCTAACTGTGTCAATTTAAGAAATGATGTCTTTGCAAAGTATCGGAGAAAGTGTATAAATTACAGCTGAAACTCGGATATCAATGTTAAAAAATTGAAAGTGCTGTACTAAGTATCTGTGGCAAGTAGAATTGCTTTAACTCGCTTCTTGACCTGACGATTTAAATTTCATAATAAAATTAGTGTTGTTCGTTTTGCTAAGAATATCTATGGCCAACCTCACTTCTATTAGCCTAGAAATTATTTTCAACTTCCCATTATTACCAACAGCATTCGTTAGGCATTAAAACTTGAGTTTTTGAGAATGGCCGAGCTAGATGAGAGTTTTAAGTTTAGTTGTAGTAGTTTAGCAAATAGACAGAAAGTGCAAGTATTATACGCGAACGCAAAGTCGAGTAACACGAACGAGACTAAATTTGTACCAATAAAAACGACAGAGCTGTGTAGCCTGTGAACCTTAAGAAAAAAACTTTCTAAAGGAAAAATGTAGTTATTGCATACCGCTTATTAGTAGAAATGAACTAGCATACCATCACGAATGCTGTGACCTGATTGGCTAAATTACTTTCTGAGTCCATTGAGCGACAGACAGCATGTAGCGAAACTGCCGGCTTTTTGAACAAAAAAACGATGGCAGAATCAGTTAAACACTCGTTTTTATTGGTTTAAATTTGAAGTTAACATACTAGTTTTACTGATTTGCATCTCAAAAGCTTTTGTATTTTGTGCACTTTAAGGACTAGAAAACAAAAGAAAATGACGAAAAAAGATCTAAAAGAATGGTTTCATAACCAGTCCATAGATTAAGCTACTCGTTTTTTTGTATGAGTCTTATAGTCAACTCGTTATTTCGCGCCTGTTGATTTATAGAAGACTCCACATCGTAGTGTACAAGCTTTTTTATTATAAGAACAACTTTATAGAACGAGGCTCAGATTGGCCAAAATTTAAGAACAATTTGAGAATACGCTGAGGCTCGGGATCGATAAGTATTTTGAAACATTTCCGAGCTTCGACATTTAGCTTATAGCAGTACAGAAACGATTTGTAGTTTCTCTCTTTTAATCAGTCATTGCTTCAAATTATTTGCAGTACACATATAAATACTTGCCCCGAAGTCAGTCCTTACAATTTGTTTTGCAATACACGTATTGCAATACCTTATACTTAGTTTTTCTTCGATTTAAACCACACTTAGATGTAAGAACAATTTAGGAACAATTTAAGGCTCAAATTGCCGAAAATTAAGAACGATGAACCTCAGAAAAATTTACTGGTTCTTAGAAAAAAAGCGTGTTTACGTACTTATTCATTAGAAATGGCCCGCTTACAAAACATATTCATGCGAGCACGTCCACCAGCATATAACGTAGAAAATATAAGGCAGATCAGGGGTGGATACAGGATTTCCAAAAGGGGGGGGGGGGGTGTATAATGTGGTTTCGAGTGTTTCGTAGGCTCTAAAGTCGTGGTTTATCTATAAATTTGAGAATATTTTGCCGGTTTTGTTGACGCTCAGTGACGAACTATTGAGAAATTTTTATCGGTAGTGTAAAAAAAAGGGGGGTGGGGGTGGAGGTGGAAATCCCCCCCCGTCCCTGTATCCGCCCCTGCAGATTGTAACTTAGGAGATTTTGTGATTGTTTTGAAACTGCTGTAACATGCAAGCTTTGCTGTTAGTATATCAATAAAGATTGTGGATAATTAAGTCCTCGTTATTAACCGACTCCGAGTGTAGTGGAGAAGTTGCTCAACCTTGGATTGTCGAGTTCTTGAGGGTTAGAGTTTATTCTACTATGGAAAAAAGCTAAGACTTGTTATCTAACTGAACGCTCTATCACGGTTAGTTTTGTTTTCCCGATAGACCCAATGTTTTCCTTGCAGGAATAATTTCCCATTTGATTCCAAACGCTCAGAATTTTTCTTTTTCATCTGAGACGTGCACGCCAGATGCGCGCTCTGGCGCAAAGTTTATCATCTTTGGTTTAAGTTCTCATGTTTAAAATTTAAGTTTCTTAAAGGGTAGTTCGAATGGCTGAGAAAAAGGATATTCAAAAACTGAGGAAAGAGAACAACGTTTTGAAGTGCCAAGTAAAAGAACTTGGCATGGGGATGGGAGAATTAAGATACAAGTAGGCGGCATCGTGCAAAAGGCGGCTACCGATGATAGCCTAGAGTTTGTAAGCAAAGAAGTAGGTGACTTGAAAACAGTAAAAGCAGATATAGAAGCATCAGCGAAGAAACTAGAGAGTAAACTCAGAGAAATTGACATACAAACAAACGAGATTAGCGAAGCCATCGAGGAGCAGTTGAAATACAGCTACCAATACAAGTTTAAAATTCTCGGGTGCCGCAGCGCGGCAAAAGAGCATCGGCATTGGAATCTGCCAACATCTGCCTCAAGTATTTTCGCAGAATGGGAGTGAGTTCGGTGTCAATGTCAGACATTAACATTGCCCACAGAGTGCTAAATAACGCACCAGTCAATTGAAACCACGGCCCCCCGACCCCCGCCACAGGGCGGGGAATTTAACATTGTGCCACTGTTAAAAGTTGTTTAATTCCCCGCCCCCCGGGGTCAAATAGCTTGTTAAACAGCCCGGGATGCGGGGCCGAGAAGCAAACGGACTGAAAACGTGAATATCTCTAGTGTTCATGAAAATTAAGCAGGTTGGTACCCGCTTTTAAACTGTAAACTAGCCCTCCTCTCCCGACTGCGCACTGCAAAAAGTTCCGGTCTTCCAGTGGCATTGCATAACATTATGTTAAATGTCATATTTCCTAACGCCTCTTCAAAAAACACTCGAAGAGGCACAGGAATATACTAAATTATTTGCAGTACATACTTGCCCCGAAGTACGTCCTTACAATTTGTTTTGCAATACACGTATTGCAGTACCTTAGTTTTTATTTGATTTAAACCACACTTAGAAACAAGAACAATTTAAGAGCAATTTGGGGCTCAAATCGCCGAAAAATTAAGAACGATGAGCCTCAGAAAAATTTACTGGTTCTTAGAAAAAAAAAGCATGTAATTGTTCATTAGAAATGGCCCGCTTACAAAACGTGTTCGCGAGAGCACGTCCACCAGCACATAGCTTAGAAACTGTAAGGCAGATTGTAACTTAGGAGACTTTGTGATTGTTTTGAAACTGTTGTAACATCCAAGCGTTGTTGTTAGTCTATCAATAAAGATTTCGGAGAACTTAATCTTCGTCATTAACCGACTCCGAGTGTACTTGAGAAGTTGCTCAACATGGGAGTCAATTTTACCACGGAAAAAAACTGATACTTGTTATTTAACTGAACGCTCTATTACAATTTGTGGAATTAAAAAATCACAATTCAAATACAGGAAAATCAATCACGTGGTTAAACAGCTGATTGCATCCTACCTTCAATGAAATCGTATGTTCGTCGCGCGCAGTGAAAACACTATTTTTGTCCCTCACGTGTGAGGAGATTGGCGTCACCATGGTTACTAACGTGATATTTAAAACCAATTACAAGAGAGCTTCCCGCTAAGGTGCGCGGCCGGTTCTTTTTAAAAAAGCGTTTCATGAAGGAATCTCGTCAGTTTCTATCCGCTTACTTTTTCTTCTCGTGCTGTTCGCTTCGCTCACTCGTGAGAGATGATTTCATCACTCGAAGATAGAGTTTGTATCCTCGCGCGGCCATGTATGTGATATCCTCTTTTAAAAACTATCAAGTTCTTCAATTTTATGGTAACAAGTGTTATGAGTTGCATAGGAGTCCTTCGTACAAATTGTGTCATTCATGAATCAGAAGCTATTACAGTTGCTTTTTCGTGTTTGCCAATATCTGCTCCGCGTGAAAGCCAATGCACCAGCATCATGCAAAGTTAATTATTGTTCTCCCCTTAGATTCAAATTCGTGAAAGGTCTCGAAAGCAACAACACAGAAACAACTTTAAGGACACACTCAACATTTTTTATACCACACATGTTTGACACTGTCCTAGTGTCATCATCAGTGGTGCAAAAGAGCCAAATCAATGTTTAAAATGTTGGGACTAATCGGTTTATGAACAACCGTGCCCTGATGGACAACTATAACTATAAAACTGACAAAAGAGTAGCAGACAAAATATTCAAATCGTAAACGACAACTTAGAGTTTCTTTACAGATTTGTTTCGGCAGCGTCTCCTCCCCGTGCTTATTGAGCTTGGTAATGTTGATGTGTATATATAGAAGAAAAAATTACATGATTGTTATGATTTGTACTTCTGATGATAACAGAGTTCTAGTAGACACAATATTGGCATAGTTTGGTATTGAAGTGTTGGACCTGAACATTAAGTGAGGGCTTTTCCCAAAAATGATATGTCGCGCTTCTTTGATTTTCTTATCATAAGAAGCTTATGCCTGATTGATTATTTTAAAGCAGTTTCGTTAGAGACTGAACAACAAACAACACGATTCTGAGTTGTTTATTTAAGTGTTTGTAAATGTGCGAGGCCCTATCGGCTTTTAAAGTGCATATAAAGTGAAAAATTTTATTACTTCAGTGGATAGACCTTGCTAAATGAGGAATGACGGTAAAAAAATTGGCCAAACTCATTCCTGGTTCTCGAAATGTCAACATTTATAAACTGCATCTGATGATGTCACGAGTGGTTCCGACAAATTTGCATTTTTCTAACAATCCGTAAAATTTGGGTTGGTTTGAGCCAGACTTGGACTGATGATCCATCTGCCTCGGATACATCAATAATCCAAATTTAGCTAAAATACACCCAAGTGTTACGGATTGGCAGCAGATGTTGGAAAAATGCAAATATGTTGGAACCACTTAATAAGACGTCATTAGATGAAAATTTTAAACGTAAATATCTCAAGAACCAGGAAAGATTTTAGCAAAGTGTTCTCACCGTTTTTACTCATTTAGCAAGATCTTTCCACTGAAGTAATAAAGCTTTTCACTTCATATGCACTTTAAATTTTCTTCTACTCGTGCATTGCAATATTGTCCCTTCGCTAAAAGAGAACATTTAAAAGAGGATTTTCAGATAAAGTTCCTCTGGGTTTAGCTTCTTCCTTCTTGCTAAGAAGTTTCAAAGAACTCAACAACTTACCGTTCTTTAAGCTGTCAATCGCAAGTTTGAAGGCGACTAAGGATGACCAGCAAGCCGTATCAACAACTATACTCGGACCAGTTAAGTTAAGGGAAAAGGTCAAAACAATGAATTTCAGGAGCAAATATCAAGTTTAATAAAATAGATATTGATAAAGTGCTTGCACCAACACCTTTGTGAAGAGAAGAGTCTATAATACAATAAAAATCAATACCCCTAAATCAGGTTTTGAGAAATTGAGCTCTGAAAAAGTGGGGAGGGGTGGGGTAGGGGGGTATGTGCCGCCACCCACCACCTCCCCCGACAAAACTGGGTTCCTTAAAAATACCACTGTTTGACTTCTTCCCAATTTTACAATGGTGCTAGTTGGTAATGCTAAAAGTTTAGTAAACATGCTTTACTTCGAGTTGAGTTGTGCGTGATTTGAATACCAAACATAACACATGATACATGGAGGTCAGATTTTCTTTACCAGAAAGAACAGTCCAAAGTTAGCTTGGCTATAGCGTCATTCTCGAGTCCAAAACAAAAATGATGACAAATGACTTGCGCCCGTGACGCTGACTATTTCGAGACTATTCGTTACAATGTCAGTCACCAAGACCAAACTTTTACAGCAAGTGAATATAGAGCAATATTATTGCTCACAAAAAATGAGCCGGTTGAACATCAACGGAAAAAACAACTTGGGCAATCAAAATTAGCCCAACCGCCTATACAAAGAGCTGTTTTCCTTTGAAAAGTGTCGAACAACTGCAATACTGAAGTGTTTTTTGGTCATATTTCATTGAGTCTAGCACACAAACAAGCGAATTGAGCAAGCGGTTACTCGTTGAAGGTAACTTTTTTTAAGAACGGCCGCCTGTAACGGTCGAAAATCCCCCGTCAGCGACCAAATTTTCAAATCGCTCATATTTTGCCCAAAGATACCCTTTGGTGATACCTTATCAAAAATCGTATTCATAAGTATCAGCGATTTTTTGTTTTGCTGAAATTTGCGAAAATTTGAAGTAACGGTCGAAGTGCCGTTTTCCTTGCCATCAAACACTTGAAATAAGGTGCGAGAACGAAGTCTTGGCAAAGGCTTCAAATATCTTCAATTGCCATCAAACTTTATACAAAGGCAGAAAAACTACCAATACACATTTATCAGTAGACAAAATCTCCTTCATAAGTTGATATTGTGATTTGTGAACCGTTTTGCGATCCTCCTTGACGAAGGCTAACAATGGGGACAAAATATAGGCTATGTTTAGCAGCAAAAAGCTACACCTGGTACCAAAGTTTTTAATAATCTTGCTTTGCAGCCTCAAAATACTATCATTAAACAACAACTGTGTCAAGTTTTAAGGTCGAACTCGCAACGCTTCCCGCTGAGAAACTATAAAAGTATGTGCTAAGATCAGCTCAAATGACACGAGATTTGTTGACGAATCTAAGGTTGTTCAGACTGTTCAGGTTTATTCGAATTTTAACATGCCGATAAAAAGTATAAACTTGTTTTAAAACTACTTCCATTTTTGTGCACAGGTCTTAAAATAACTATTATCATATTAAGAAAGTGTTTAGAAGCCACTTAAATCCGATTTGAGCTGGATATTCCACTCGTTAGATATCCCGTCACACGTCAGTGTGAATGCCAACATTTCAAACCGGTCTAAACGCCGCTCCGATCGCTCAACCTTATCAACCATTTTATAATAAACCCTAACTGAAACCATGAAGGTTCTTTAAACTAATGACAAACTACTCCCTTAAAGTATTGGGGTTAAGAGGACTGTGAAAAATAGTTGAAAGCCTGACAATGTAAACATACTTATTGTCGCTCCTGTAGAGAACTCGGATGCCGCATTGAGCTTTTGAAAATGATCATTGCCGTTAATGTTACGATAAAATTACAAACTCTAAACAAACTCCGCTTTGATAATTTGAAAATAAAGAGCGAAACAGTCCGGGTGTTGACAAAAAACGTGTAGCATTTTTAAAGTGTCGAAAGATTTAGTGTTTTTAAAGCTGCTGTTCAGTTTACTCTCGAAAAAGATACAAGAAAACCTACCGTATCTCGTACATCCATGTCAATGCTACACCACAACAGCAGTTTCTACAATACAAAATTTTCTTTGTAAGATTTGGGAGCCTTTTTATCCGTTACTTGTAGTCCTTGAACGGGTTGCAGGTTGACGATCGAAATTTGATATATATTAGCAGTAAACGGACCGCCTCTCACATAAAGTTGTTAGCTAAGGGTACGGTCGATCAGTCCAAGAAAGGATTTGGAATACGTGACGCTGCTTGGCCGGCCGTACATGTTGCGTGACATTTTCTTATTCTGACAAAGTGCGGTTCAAGTTGCTCTTTATGGACGCTAATGCTCACAACACCACCAAAAGAAAGTGCAAGACTGAATTGAAAAAAATTATGTAATGACACGGCTCTTCTAGGAACGTCAATTTGCTGTTATGATTTTATTTATATCAGGCTATATAAATTAGCGCGATAATTAGTTCTTCAGTAAGCTGGACTCGAACGCTTTTGTTCTGTTCTCGAGTGTAAACAGCTGGTTAGAAGGTAATTTAAGAGCTACTAGCTCAAACCTGTAGTACCAGTACTTATATTTCGATAATAGTTTTGATGTTTCTTAGGTAAAACATTCTCCAACATGGGCTAGCCCATGGCCCTGGCCCAGGTTTTGTCCACACCCCAAAAAAACTGTCTAAAGATACAAGTGAAGAATAGCTTTGTTTTCAGTGTAAATATATAATGCAATTAAGCAAAATG
>JANVCF010181302.1:0-10976 GCA_025388745.1 Hydrozoanthus gracilis
AATTCTGAAGTTTGCAATTTTTTTGAGATTTTTTGGCTTTGATTTTCAAAAACTTAGCAGGATAAGGGTTAATAACCCCATCCAAAAAGAACCCTGTTTTGGAGAATTTTGCTTTTTGGCCTTCTGCATTGGTACTTATTTGAAAAATTCACTTTAACGCAAAGTAAAATTGTCTTAACTTGATCAATTTGAAAGGAAAAAATAATGTTTAACTTTTTAAGACTTGTAGAATCTTGCAAGTTTTATAATTTGGCCAAACAATAAAATCATACAGAAACTAATAAAAATGATAGACTTCCATTCCTTCCAAAAAGACGCAGACACAAGATACCCCAAGAGGAGTTTAGTTACCAGATGTTGAAGAAATCTATGTCAGCTAGATAGTTGAAACTTTTCTTAAGGTTGGACTTCTAATAATGTTTTCATGGATAAGAATGTTAAAACCTGCGCTCTGAGGGACTGTATTGATTGGGTCTAATATAGATCCTCAACAATCTGGAAGGAAACACAGTACAGTCTGGAGGTAAATTAAAGCACCTCGTGAGGTTGAGTGACTGATGGTGTGTAGTAAGTGTAGCTTAAAAGTGAATAACTGCAATAATTCTTACCCTGGCATGGAGTTCAACAGCTTGGTCATGTCTGGCTCTTGACAGCTGTTGAACACTCTGTTTGAATAATCCTCTTTCATTGGATCCCAGTTTGTCATCACAAAGCTCGTACTCTGGGCATCATCACAACAATCACTCTTGTGCTCACCACCAACTGAGCTCCTGCAATGAAACACATAAACTTTTATTCACAACTACAGCACTCAACTTAAAATTTTAGAGTCTTCATGTTCAGAACCACAAATCACGACTTACTAGTTGACCATTTACTACTTTTATAATCAGTAATATCCACAACTTTCACTGAAACTGAGGTGAATAACTGTTTTAGTATATACCAGACAAGTTGAATAAACAATGAACCAAAAAATACTCTAATTTTGACAATGCACCAGCAAAAACAAGAATTTGGGCTATTTTACAAAACCATTCATGTGTGCCATTGTACTATCAAAGTTGTAGAAGTCACATGAAAATAGGCCACTTTAGAAACAAGTGGCAGCCTGGACTGAGTCATGTTTCACAAAGGCTTCTGGGATCGTTTCAGGGGACACAAGAGTCAGGTTTGTGTAGTGAAGACTAGCTTTTGATCGAGATCATGAAATACATCTGCTGTTTTTCTGGCTGTAACAACACTCATTGAAATAAATCTGCCGATTTGAAAATTTACTGTGACCAGGTGTGGACCAGGATTACTGAAATAATATTATATAAGTATCTGTTGAAAAACAATAGCATGAAAATACATTTTTTGACAAAATGAGCACTGAAACAGTTGTAACAAGCAAAATGAAACGAGCAAAACATTAATATGCAACTGTTGTAACGGTCAAGCAAAACAGGTAAAATGGCAACAAAATGAGCAAAACTGCTGTAATGGTCAAGCAAAACAAAATGAGTAAAGCAACAACAACAAAATAAGCAGAACTGTCGTAACAAGCGAAATTACTTGCAAAGATGCAATGTGCAAAACATCCTGTTTTTGGTTGTTGGTTTCGTTTTCTCGTTTTGGGTTTTAGTACAGCCAGGCATGCTCAGTACATGGGGAAGGAAGCTGAAAGTTGAGCAGAACTTATTTTCCCTCAATAGTTTTGTGGTTATTTCGATGCAGAAAAAATTCTGAAAATCAAAAGCTATCGTCAGAAAAGACGCATACTCATGGCAGCGACAACTTCAGAAATTACTTGCAGTAAGCCAACTGAGTCAATAGGAATTGGTTCCAGAGGTATCGAAGAAGCCAAAACATGAAGATGTTTTGGTTCAGACAGGAGATGGAACTAAGAAAAGAAAGTTCAAAGCTTTGAAAAGGAGTCAAGGCCAAGAAGGAAATCAAAAGACTGGAACGAGTTTAAAAAGTACCGTTTGCCGTTTTGATATTGAAAGGTACATAGACACTGACAAAGATATCGAGTTCTACACTGGCTTTAATATATACAGCATGCTTCATCTTTTTCAACTTTTTCATTGACCTGGAATATTGTCTTCCGTCAAATAAATTTCTTCTTGATTTATTCAATGACTTTCCTCCATGTTCTTTTATCTCTAGATAGCCTTTTTGCAACACCTGTAAAAATCCCAGAAGCCTTTGTAAAACAACACTCGACCCAGGCTGCCACTGGTTTCTAAAGTGGCCTATTAGAGGTCAGGTGATCAAACCAACTGCAAAGTGATTGATCACAACCAAGTATTCAAGATTTACAGGATTTCATCAATCAAATTACAAAATTTTTGAGACTCTACCATTTTAACCCCTTGATTTAAACTACTGTTTTAACTAGTTACTTTCATATTGCACCAGCTACCTAATAATTATGGCCTGATCCAAACAGGAGTTATGAGTTCATTTTCTCTTTGCCTCACTCAACAGATGCTCTTACCCAATGAAAGCAGTTAAAAGTTCAAGAGTAATTGAAACTTTGGCAACAATTTTTAAACTTTTTCCATTTTAGCATTCCATACATTTGCCCAAGATTAAACTAGTTTAAGATGGAGACTTTTAGATTTGACATCGAGTATAAGTAAGAGTTTTTCCCTATTTGTCATATTGTGTATGCCAGAAGAAACTTTGCCATCTCACTGTATTGCATTTCGTTGTTGTAGGCTTATTTACAATGAGATTTGCATGAGGTGCAAGGGCTGCAGGATTTTGGCAACACAACAAAATGGTGTGATTTCTTCACAATTCTGGCATGGGCAGAATGATAAATGGGAAAAACTTACTATCTGAAGTTCTCCGATGTCGGAGTGACCTCAGGGGTCTGAGAGATCAAGGTGCTTTTCTTGGGTGATGCTACAGAGTTCGTAAAATTACAAAAGAACTTAATAGTTGCAAACAGTTTTTTTGAACACACATGTAGCATCACCGAGTAAAAATGAGTGTGCATTACTCAGTCCTGAGAATGACGTCAAAGTCACAGGCCTCCAGTCCACGGTCGTTGGTTTTCAAAGTTATTACTTTGATTAGGAAAAACAACTGTACCATTGTTTATCAAAAACAAAAAAAAGTGAACATCTATAACAAATGTGATATACAGTATACAGATTAAAATGTTTTGATACAAACAACGGCGAAAAATGCTCTTAACAATACAGAGACCCGGGCATAGAAGTGCTTAGTTTGACACGCTGTGCTAAGAATCGACTAACAGTTTCCTGATTTTCAGATCAATAGGCCTGCAGCATGACCTTTGAATGTGTCTACAAAACATCACTTACCCTGTATAAGAATTTAGATTTCTATCTTGTTCCACAGGAATTCTGGCACCATTTGCAAGCGAGTCCGCGCCATCTTGGACAGGCCTTGCACGTGCGACCGAAGACATGGTTTGTATCTCCTGCGTTTCTTCGAATGATTTCTGTAACTTTCCGCTTAAATCATCGCAATGATTTGTCTGACAGCTGAGTGGAAGTGCATGAAGATTTTCGCCATCACCTGAGAGTGGGTTTGGCCTCACGTTAGCATCTACACTCGGCCATGGTTGCCGCTCAGAAATTTCTGGGTGTTCGACTCTCACTGGTGGAATATCGAAGAAATCTCCAGTTGACATGAAGAGGTCTTGTTTACACTCAAATTCCTATTCCTTTACAATACTTTCAAACTACTTTACAAGTGGCTAGCAAAGAAAGCAACGCGAGAAAAAATCACCACACAAGCACACTCGCACATGGGACATGTTAGAGCCCAGTCTCCCCCCTAAGCAGATTTCCCGCGCAGTCAGCAAATCAGAGGGATTTTTTCGTTTTAAGGTATCAGACGCCCCTCAGTTCGGCACCTTCGCCTTTTCGCGTATAGCGCGCTAGGTTTTTATCAAAGTCCTACTAAAGTAACATTTTCTGAAAGCTTATTAAATTTCCTATACGATGAAGCCGCTTGTTTATCAGTTTGACTTAACATAATTCTTTTATAGCCTCTTGTTTAGAAAATACAGTTTTTCAATTTGAAGTTCCACCTCAAAAAACGTTTATCGCCTCTGCACAGTTTACACACCATTACAAAGAACGGAGATTGGCCTCCAAAAACGTGTCGGCGATTTGCGATTAAGCGCGTTGTCAATTTTTTATCAAGTTACAAAGTTGAAACAGTTCTGTTTTACGCTTGGTTCTCGTTGTTTTTGCAAGATATCTCAAGAACAAGCTAATTAAAAACAAAACGCTGACACGCTTTTGTAGATCAGATCTTTAGCAAGCTCTGTGCAAAATTTGGGATCACTGGGTTAAATACTTTTGGAGATGAAACTTGCCGAAGTTGGTCAAAATGCGCCAAGTTTACTTTCGAGAAAAACGCAAGAAAAGATTTTCGTGTCGGAATTATTTGTTTACTAAGTGATAAGTGTTTTCGAACTGTGAAAATATTCTTCCTATCAGAGTGCACATGTAATGCGAGATGGGTCCAAGTTCTTATTATCTTTCATGATGATTATGAAAGACATTTTCCAGGCCTGCGGTTTAACAAAAGATTTTCGTTACCGCCAAAAACAAAAAAAGAGAAACCGGGTCGGTAAAGCGGGAATTAGAACAAGTCACAAAAAGGCTGAAGAGAGTGTGGCGTCCACCAAAATTAAAATATATTGCTGGAAGCCATGAAGCAATGCGGGTGAGTTGAAGTAACAACAAAATAAGATGCATTTTATAAAACTTGATGAGCCTGATATTTCACGTTCGCAATCTACCGCAGTGTTGCCGACCCAACCCCATTTGCGGCGTAAGATTTGCACCTCCACTCTCTATTTCCCTGTCCTTTCCAACACACCCTCGTTTGACTTTGTCGGACCACCTGATAGTAAGCATGGTTTGCAAGCATTTGCTATGTGTGCTTTGTATTGCTTTGGTTTTCCACGTTTTGCAGCCTTAAAATAGTACGGTACGTTTAGCACTGCTAACGAAGATACGGATTTCGGTGGACTGTGAGATTACTTTTGACGGCCAGACTGTTTAGTTTTAGGGTAAGGAACGCTGACCTTGCTTTGCCAATTCCTGCCTTGATGGCCTCAATCCTTTACTACAACACTCCCTAAGTATGTATATGACTCGATGTCGAGCCCCAATCTAACCCGATTCCGCCATTTTCCGCGTTGTTTAGTTTTATCTTTGCTCACGTTTAATCCGATTTTCGCTGGTGTCTTATAGCCAGTTGTGTAGTTTTCTGCTGCATTTGCTGATGGTTGTGTGACCTAGTGCGATACCATCCGCAAAATCCAGATCGTCCAATTGGGACCAAGTTGTCCATTGAGGGCCAAGGTTTGGTATTTCCGTTGTGTTTTGCGCATTATCCAATCTACTGCCATTAGGAGCAATAATGGTGAGAGCAGGCAGCCTTGTCTGACATGACTCCGGTATTTACTGAGAAAGGTTCTGAGAGGAAGCAATTGTAAACTGCTTGACATGTCGATGGTTAGTACACGTTCTGTATAATAGGTAAGTATCTCTGGTACTCCGTAGTTTCTCACGAGTGTCCATAGTGCGTTACAGTTAAGACTATCAAATGCTTTCTAAAAGGTGACAGAACTGACGCGAAGTATTCCACTCAAGTGTTTGCTCAACAACTATGCAAAGTGTAGCAATGTGGTCTGTGCATGACCTGTCTATCCGGATGCTTGCTTGCTGGTCTCTAAATTCTGTATCCAATCTGGTGGTGAGTCTGTTCAAGATAATTCTATTCAACACTTTGCAAGGCACTGACAGCAACATTATTCCTCGATGGTTTTTACACTCTTTAAGACTGTCTTTTCTTTGTTAATTTTATCAGGTGTCTGTCTTTCCACTGTGTTGGAACCTCTCCTTCTTCTTACATCTCGGCTCAAAGAGTTCGTTAAGTATTTCTGTTGATCTTTCTATGTTCGCTTTGATAGTTTCTGGTTGAATGCCATCAGGGACAGGTGCATCGCCAGTCTTAAGTGATGCTTCTAATCTCGGTTCTGGTAAGTTTGCAGGTATTGGTGGGAAATGGGTAAACAGCTGGCTGGATATCGGCCGGTTTCTTTCGTGGCTGTCTGTTACGAAGTTCTTCGAAGTGTTCCGCGCGTCCACCTCTTTACTTGGTCTTCCTTTCTCGTTATAGTTCTGCCATTCTTAACTGTGACTGAAATGTCATTCTTTCTCCTTTTGCCTTCTAATTTTCATTTGGTCTTATAAAAATATTTCATGTTATTCTCTACAAAGTTGTCCCTTTTGATGCTACGTCTTACATCTTTGTTGATGTATCGTTTCTGTGCCACTCCTTTTCCAGCCCTTGTTCGACACTGTTGTTTAGGTCGTCTTGTCTGACTATTGCCATTTATTCTCTAAGAATTGGTCTTCTTGATCTTAGTCCAACAGCGCCTGGAGTATGTGACTTGGTAGGGCAACATTCAGGTCTGATTTTCCGTTTCTGTACTTCTTTCAGCACCTTAGCCGTAATCCATTACTTATGCTGTCTTGTCTCCCTGTCCACGGTTTACTCGCATGAGTAGATGCATGCAAGCTTTTCTTGTCTTTTGCCATTTGTTCTCTAGGAATTGGAGCCTTCATCTTAGTCCAGAAGCGCCTGTAATCTGTGACATAGGCGGGCAACACCCGGGTTGCTTTATGCTCTTCCTGTGTGTGAATATAGTTCCGCCAATGACCGGGTTGTTGAAAGCGCAATTTCCACCTTGCATTGATGGATGGGAATTTGAATTGAGGCATAGTCATAGAGATTATTACATGACCACCTGGGGATACGAATTTTATCATCGAGTGCTGAAATATCTCTCACGAGTGAGCGAAGCGTTTTTTTTACTTCATAGACACTGATGCAATTCTTAACGCATAAAACACAACTTTCTTAAACCGGAAACGTTCGCGCGCCTCGCACATGAAAGATGAAAATAGCATCTTCACTGAGCGCGATACACGACAATCACATTTTAACATTGTTCCACGACACTCCCCTCGGACTTATTAGGGACCTTGAACCGGTCACGATGCTTTCTCTCTTTCCCAAGCTGCGCATTGTTTATAGTATGTCTAACGATCTATGTGTCCTCGTGATATCCGTAAATCGTGCTTATCCCCGTACGCGTGATGTTTGACGCGAGACACGAGAAGACTTGGGCCTTAGGCCCGGGCATCATGGGTAATGATGCAATGGTGTATAAAGAGGGAGTAAAGCATGTGCTGTCCATCCGGGCCTCGGCACCAAACCTGACACAACAACCACCACAACAACAATTTTTTATTGTCTACTTTTTCAAATATAAATTTACATTAAGGGTTATAGAAATGGAAACAGATGAAGGAGACTGAGCGCCTGAAATAACCAAATGTTAATAGAAACAGGAACCCAGAATTGCAAGTTGAATGATAAATATTATAGCACTAGGCCAGACACGTTTGACTGATCGATGCCAATTTTGTTTTTGTTTGAAAACTTAATCTGTGTAACTGTAAAGCCCTTGTATAGGATGGGCTGCTAACTGCTCTTAGTTTTGGCCATGGTTCCTACCCAGATTTCCTGTCATATTTGCCTCAAGGGGGTCTCTCTAAAGGTGTTTTTGCCTCGGTATAACCGTAAAAGTGTCCTTGTCAACGGTTGCCCATCTATGCCACTCTCAACTTGGTGAAGTTAATTGTTATAATTTGTGTATATCTACTTTTAAATGAGTAAGGTATAGAATGTATATCAGAACTGTTTATGGTATATCAATAACGAATGCATGTTTTTATGCCCCGGGTTGGTTCTCGGCGGGCTATCCAAAAGAAACTTACTTGTAATTGGTTTATATTTACTGTGTTATTTGCCGTGTGGTCGAAACAAAATAGATAAGTTTTGAGTGTATTATTAAATGATGAAAGGGACGATGCTGACTTAATATGCTCAGGAATAGAGTAATGTTTTGATGTAGAGACGGAGAATGCCCTCTCGCCATAGTAGATTGTGTTAGGACGGTGGGAGGTCTGTAAGAAGGGTTTTTCAGAAGAGCGAAGTGTGCGAGTAGGACGGCGAAGTACGAGCAAATCCGATAGGAAGGATGGAGCTCGGTTGTGGAGGGTCTTGTAAGTAAGGAGCAGGAGTAGTCAGTGGAGTAGGAGAGTAGGAGTAACATGGTCAAATCGACTAGCTCAGTCGAGTCGCAGTAATCTGTACTTTGGCGAGTTGGCTGGAAGGCAGGCCGTAGAGAAGACTGTTACAATAATGAAAATGAGAAATGACGCCGAGTGCATTTACCAACCGCATGAAATCGTCATGGGGAGATACTTTTGAGTTCGTCCAATGGAGCTAATGAAGAAGAAGGACCTCTTGCAGATTTCATATACGTGACTCGTTAAGGTGAAGTTAGTATACGTGGTCTTCAATTTAATGTTCACAGGAACACCAGCAAATCCCTAACCTGAGCTCCTAGAGAGAGATTTTTGACAAATGGCGATGTTAGACGTAGTACCTCTGTTTTGCCACGATTATTCTGCAGCTTATTGCACGTGTTCCAGTCAAAAACACCTTTGATACAAGCATAGAGAGAAAGAGAGTCGATAGCCAATTCAGGTGTTCATGGTTTTACAGCAATATAAAGCTGGGTATCATAGGCCTAAAACATAATTTGGAGATTTCATGTTGCTATGACGTCTTGTAGTAGAGCAGTATATAGTGTAAACAACAAAAGTCCAAGAACAGATCCTTGTTGCACACCATAGGCATGGTTCCTGGATGATGTGGAAGATCTGGCAATGTTCACTGTTTGGGTGCAAACCAAGAGAAAAGAAGCAAACCAACTGAGAACTGAGAACAGTTTATGAAAGCACAGGTGAAGGAGGGACAGTAACAAATCGTGGTCCAGGGTCTCAAATGCTGCTGAGAGATCGAGTAATACAAATATGACGTCCTTCCGGGAATCAAAAGTCTCCAAGAAGTCATTCGTGACTCGTAAGAGTGCAATCTCGGTGGAGCGGTTTGTGTGGTAAGCCACCTGAAGGGAAGGAAAACGGTTATTGTCATTAAGGTAGTTGTAGGTTTTGATAGCAGCCGTCTTTTCTATGGCATTACTCGTAAATACGATATTTTCCAGAGGTCGGTAGCTCTGATAGACTTCCGAGTCTTCTGAGTCTAAGTTTAATAACCTTCAAACAAACCGAACTGATGTCTTAGAGAGGGCGGGGATGGGGGTAGACAATTTACCAATTGAGATGCACATGACCCTAGCAACAGCAGCTGCTTATTTAAATCTATGCTGTTTCACTTCAGACCTAGGAATTCGGTCTAGATCGCTGGTTTTGGAAGAAAGTGACGACACTCATGACCTCTCTGATTAATGAATCTGAGGGTGACTCAAAGTAAGCAAACTGGCATGAAAGTTCTCTTCTTTCAACAAACACTGACGTTTCCTCACGGATGACAGAAATCTGTTGATAAAAAATGATTTAATTTAGTAAGCTGATGCTCAGGCAAAGCAGTCGGCCTAAGCTTGAACACGAGGTCAATCAACCGAAAGAGGTGATTGCGGGCAGAGTTCTGAATTTGAGTCCGGTAATAATCGGTCTTAGTATTCTCAAGAAATTTATTACGACTCTGAGTTTGATCCTCATATAATTCTGATCCTTATCAATATTCAAACCAGGCTTTCTCTTACTCTTACTCTTACTCTCACTCTCACTCTCACTCTCACTCTCACTCTCACTCTTATTATCATTATTATTATTATAATTATCATAATTATCATTATCATTATTTAGCAGTCCATGAATGGTTTACAAGACGTATACTGTTGATTTCTATTTCATGCTTGTGGAACATGCTTAATTTGAAGTTTCAATAGTAAATAATTACCAGTCATTTTCATTCACTATTCAAAGTACTAAATTGTCATGGTGATCAAAGGTTAAGCGATTGAGGTTCTTATGCTAAGATACTCTTTCCATGTCACACTAAGTGACCCGGTAAATGCCTGTTACCTAAATCCTTACTCGAGCCTAAGTGGCTCATAGGGCCGGCGCTTATCTCCTGAAGTTCTGTAGTGAATGAGAGTCTTTGACTCCCCCTGAACAGGACACTATCGCAGGTTAGCTCCAAGCGGCACTGATACTCATTTATACAGCTGCGTCAACTGGAACAAGTCGGGTAAAGTGTCTTGTTCAAGGACACAACACAGTGGTCTGACCGGGCCTCAAACTCGCAACCCTAGAATTATGAGTCGAACACGCTAACCGCTCGGCCACTGCGCTTCCAACACTCTAAGTGGCCCCGGTAAATGCCTGTAGGTGTCTAGTTTTTCTAATGAAAAGCATTTTCTTGAATTTTTGGTTACAAAACTGGAATTTGTTTCATATTTCTATCTTTACGATATCGAGCTTTACAAAGTTTGTCCCGAAGTTTTTGTTTAAAAAACAACAAAATGACAAGAACAGCACTACAATGATTCAGTTCCCTGCTAGCTGTATTTATTAACTAAGCAAGCTTGGGAGAATTTACTTTTTCATATTCAGTAGGTTCCTTCGTTTGATCAATTCTCCTTTTTTCATTATCCAAAATCATATTTTTCATATGTCATAAAAAGATTTTATAAACTTATATCTTGATAACTGGTCCTTTTGATAGCTGGCACCCCACACTACCCGGTAAATAATATTATGGCTTTCTACTCTCCCAGTGGATAATATGGTCTACAACTAAAACGAGAGACATTCTAGCAAGTATATTTGAGGAGTAAACAAAATCTAATGTTACAGGGAAAACAAAAAAATGCCCCCTTTGATGACGCTATTATAGACGAAATTGAACTTTTGATTTTGAAATTGAAACACACAAATGAAAATTGGTAATTTTAAGTGATTTTCAATTTTCGAATATAGAAGCGAGAAAGGTAAATTGTTAGTTTGGTATGTATTTTTGTATTTTGTATGTTCATTTAGATTTAGAAA